>JANFQY010000037.1:0-164088 GCA_025592935.1 Aspergillus ostianus | reverse complement strand
CTATCGATAAGCTCGCGTGAACTGTATCCACGGTGTCCTGCAATCATCACTTTGATCACACTCTCCTCACCCCGCCTCACCAGCTCAAATGCCTCCTCGGCTTGCTCAAATGTGAATCGATTCGTGATTAATCCTTTCACGTCAATTTTTCCGCTTGCAATCAGGTCTACCGCCGTCGGATAACATCCCGTCGTGTACCGAATCGACCCTCGAATCGTCAGGTCGCGAATACAAGCGGTTGTGATAGGGAACACAACATTCTGGCCTCTGATATTAGCACTATAAGACCGTTTAGGGAAGTGACATTCACCTCTTTCCCCATGCCCGCCTGCACGTACATCCCTCCCTTTTTGACAAGATGAATCCCCGTCTGTATGCAACTCTGCGCGCCAGTCGCCTCAATCACCACGTCCGGCCCTTCGCCTAGCCCGAACCTCTCCTTCATCATAGAGGCCACCTGTGCACTCCACTCCGATTCATCGGTCGAATTTTCTGGCCTGTCAGGCGGTAAATACACCTCGTCCGCAGCAAATAAGCTCGCAAACACTAATCGCGACTCCGATATATCCACCCCGATTACCTTTTTGGCCGCGTAGGCCCGACAAACAGCTTGGCAGAGGAGACCGATAGGGCCGCATGCGAAAACCACAACGGTCTGGTTCGGTCGGACATTTCCGACTTTTGTGATTTGGACAGCGACCGCGACAGGCTCGACCATTGCGCCTTCGTCGAGACCCATATGCGCGGGGATGGGATAGCAATAGTCTGCCTGGGTGATGTAGTATTTGGATAACGTGCCATTGTGAGGCGGAGTGGCTGCGAAGACCGTGTCCGGGCAGAGGTTATAGGATCCTTTGCGGCAGTACTCGCAGCTGGATAGATTAGAACCGACTACGTAGATTGATGGTAGGTGTCACATACTGCCTGCATGGCACGCCCGGCTCAACCGCCACGCGATCACCGACCTTGATATTCTTCACGGCAGTCCCGACTTCCACCACCGTCCCGGCGCTTTCATGCCCTAGCACAATCGGGGACTCGAGTATAAAGTCTGACCATATCAGCTACAATGTAAATTGATCAGTAGGTGGATAAAAACCTCCGATCCGCCCTCGTTGCCAGTAGTGCACGTCGCTCCCACATATGCCTGTCTGAGCGATATGAACGCGGACATCCCACGGGTCTTTCAAAGAGGGAACAGGCCTATCTTCGAAAGCCACGTCTTTGACTGCTCGTAGGACGAAGGATGGGTTTGTCTCCTGATCGATTAGCTGGGCCTCTTCTCACTAGATGTCTACGCACCATATTCGAACTTGGTCTTGGACCTCGAATTTTAGGGATAGGAAGATGTTTCTTTTGCGATAATATCCGATCAACTACCCCGCCCTACGAACTGAACCGGGAAGTCTCACCCCCGGCGCTCTGTTGCAGAAGTACATGAACGTATCTGTGGCTGGCGAGCGGAGAGAGGTGCCGTGATGTCATTTCTCCTAGAGGCATATCTCCGCGACGCAAACCCCTCCAGAGGGAAAAAGCAGTGGTATTCCAGTATCACCAGTCTCCATTCTCAACCAATATCGATATATTCAGAAAAGAACATATGAATGACTCGATTAGCCATAATCCATAATATAGATTCAGGTGTTTACGCGGAGCACAATCCTCCATGGCGCGGGGCACTAGGTACATCCGATGCGGGGTTCTGGAGATAGCACCATAATCCTTTACCATGGACTCAAATGCCATAATGTTTTTTTCTCTACACCTTTGCAGAACAGCTTTCGGAAAAGGAAAAGATAAAATCTCAAGATGGTTCTTGCCCAGCCAGAAAACAAACACGTCCTCAAAGCCTTTGACCTAACGGGCAAAGTCGCCGCCATTACTGGCAAGGATGCACTGGCCAAGTTTTAGCACAGAAAGTAACTAACGTGAACTAGGAGGCGCCCGTGGAATCGGCCTTGAAGTGTCAAATGGTCTGGCCGAAGCAGGGGCAAATGTATATCCCTTCTTCTCGCCTTCCTCCCAAGGGGAACGTGCTGACACAACTAGGTCGCTCTAATCTACAACTCCTCCAGCAATGCATCTTCGATAGCCAACGACATCGCAGCCAAGAACAACATCCGAGCAGCTGCATACCAAGCGGACGTCGCAAGCCAAGCGGACATCGAGCGTGTCATCCAACAAATCGCCTCCGACTTCGGAAAACTGGACATCATCGTCGTCAACTCGGGTATTGCGTCCAGTGTGCCAGCAGAGGAGTACACAGTCGAACAGTGGCACAATGTCATGAAAGTGAATCTCGATGGGGCTTTTTATAGCGCACAGGCAGCCGCTCGGATCTTCAAGACTCAGGGACACGGGAATGTGATTTTCACAGCCTCGGTTAGCGCTACGTTGGTCAATGTGCCGCAGAAACAGGCTGCTGTGAGTGTTTCCGTCCCTGTACTTTCTGGGCTGAGGTTTGAAAGTGTCAAAAACTGATTGATCCTCACCTCGCAGTATAATGCATCCAAAGCTGGCGTCGTTCGACTGGCTAAGTGTCTCTCCGTTGAGTGGGTGGACTTCTGCCGAGTCAACTGTATTTCGCCGGGTTATATCGCAACAGAGATACTGGATGAATTTCCACAGGAGTGGAAAGATAAATGGTATGAATTGATTCCTGCGAAGCGAATGGCGGCCGCGTATGAGCTGAAAGGGGTAAGTCTGCGATCTCGACAAGAGAGTATAGGAGCTAATTTGGGCAGGCATACGTTTTCTGTGCCTCGGATGCGTCGAGTTACATGACTGGGGCGGATATTATAATTGATGGAGGATATACCCTTCCTTGATCTAGAACCATCAGATAAGATCGTGGCGTACAATTTGTTTGCCCTAATTCGGGCGACATAGCACTTGTGTTTGAGTCTCGCTCAACAATGACTTTTAGATGGATTATCCCCTTTCATGAACTCTACAAGACCTGTCTAGGCATTAGTAAATGGGGATGACGCTAGTAGACTCAGCCGAAATCGTGGCTGTGCAATTGTGCGACTGTCGGGCCATTATCTGAGCCCAGGGCCATTGCATCAGATATACGGTGAAGCAGCGGTCTAATCAACACTCCAGGCAAAACAGCTCATTCTAAAAGAGCACGGTCTGTGGCGCTACGTGTCAGGCACTTATCCACCGCATTGCGATGAAACGAGCCTATCAGAGAAATGTCCGTTGACCAGCGTCGATCCGAGCTCCAATAATGCGCCCAATGCGGGGCAGGAATCCCCCTAAAAGCAATGCTTCTTCCCACGGTTCCCTCCGATAATTTATCAGGGACAAATCAGTAGATGATAGTTAAAATTCTGTAGGAAGCGGATCACCCCATCAGCCCCGACGATGCGACTAGATGGCCTCGCATGCTTATTCAGTCCAACGCTAAGGCATGCAGCACATCTGCATATAAGATAAGATCATACACCGCGCCTGACCCTGCCTGCCCGTAGCGGAATCTCACATCCATGCCCTTCTCGTCCCCACAATGCCAAATCGCAACCTCAACCTCCTCAGTCTCGACGGCGGAGGCGTCCGTGGGCTTTCCACCCTCTTGATCCTGCGCCAGCTGATGGAAGCGATCGATCGTGAGCATCCGCCTAAGCCATGCGAGTACTTTCAATTTATTGGTGGAACGGGGTCGGGTGGGTGAGTTATGTCCCCTCTTCTCGCTTTGTTGGTTCAGCTCCTAATGAGAGTATCGCAGCGTGATCGCCATCATGCTCGGTCGTCTTGAGATGGACATAGAACAGTGCATTAGAGCCTACACGCGGCTTCTTCGTCGTGTGTTCGCTAGCAAGAGAACCTTCCCGGTAGGCAGCAATTTGCGCATGCGACCGAAATACGATATCAAGCGCTTAGGATCGGCAATGCGCGCGATCCTCCGGGAGCTGAATTACGACGATGATATGCTTCTGCGAGATGAGGATGGTACATGTCGAACGTATGTACCAGCCAC
This sequence comes from Aspergillus ostianus, assembly GCA_025592935.1. NCBI lineage: Eukaryota > Fungi > Ascomycota > Eurotiomycetes > Eurotiales > Aspergillaceae > Aspergillus > Aspergillus ostianus. The sequence continues at coordinate 160,106 of JANFQY010000037.1, read as the reverse complement.
CTTACTCTTATCGATTGGACCATACAAATAAAATCCCAACTAACTGAACCTTCCAGATTCATCCCCGTTACCGACTCCACCAGCCGCAAACTCGTTCCCCTAACCAGCTACCCAAGTCCGTACTGTCCCACAGAACTCTACAAAACAACCAGAGTTTGGGAGGCGGCCCAAGCCAGCTTCGCGAGCGGGTCTCTCTTCGAGCCCGTGCGCATTGGACCCAGTGGTCGCGAATTCCAAGACAGTACGCCAGAAGTGAACAACCCAATGCGCGAGGTGTGGATCGAAGCCCGCAGCCTGTGGCGCTCAGGGTCCCTCGAAAGCCAGCTGCGATGTATGGTCTCCATCGGAACAGGGGTTCCCTCGATCAAACGTCTAGGGCGGAATATGTTCGGGATGTCTCGATCAAAGCACGAGGTGGTTGATGCAGAGACTGAGACTAACCGATTCCTGAAGGAACATACGGATCTGGATGATGATCATCGCTTGTTTCGGTTTGATGTGCCTAATGGGCTGGCGGATATCAAGCCCGATGGAGTCGATGACATAGAAACCGTCGTGGAGGCGACCGAGGATTATCTGGCCAAGGAGCTGATGTATAAGCAGGTGAGGAGGTGTGGGAAGGCGCTTGATGGGGTTTAGACCTATTAGGCTTTTCGTTTCTGTATCGCTCTGTGCTTTTGGGTGGTTTTATTGCATGACTCTCTAAGATAGTAATTGCCGGAATTATAATTCACGATGTCAAGAATGTTAAGCAGATGAGCTTGTAGCGTGCGTCGTGATCCTATCGTAAGTACCTGCCTTTAAGTCTGTCAAAAGGCCTAACCCTGTTCGTCTTGAATGGATGATTCACACGTCTAGACTGCCTCAATATTTCATCTTATATTCCTGTTTCAATTTACATAGCTAGATTACATAATGAGCTAGCCATAGTTAACTACGTGGTTGGTCTTAATATAACCCTGTCGGCTAACTATGTTGAACCAGGCTGACATCACCGCTTTGACTGGCATCATGATCGATGATTGAGAATTAACATGTTCACTCATATCTTCCAGGCTACTGTGTTAGTTGGTCCTGAGTTACTTTCTCATTCAGATCAAACCCAGCAGGTCCTAAAGTATGAATACATCGACTTTCCCAATAGAGCAACATAATACATGATATCGTACATAAACTCCCTGAAAAGCCCACAGCCAAATTATCTAGACAAGAATCTATCTTATCATTTCAACGGATCATGACCCCAGTTCTTCAACGACTTGTAACTCTTGCTCTCAGTATCCTGCTTCGCCTTCTCCTCCTGCGCGAGGTGCCGCTTACAGTACGACACGACCTTGCGCATATGATCGATATCCTGGTCTCGATAGCTATCCGGATCCTTGGACGGATTATGCTCGAGGATGTTGACGATTTTGCGGCCGCTGTGGCGATCCGTCAGTATGTAGCTGGGTAGCTGAACAGTAGGGACAACGAACCTTTCATGTCCGACCGTCTCGCCGGAGCCATCGTTGGTCCATCCTGACTCCTGTGACTGTTCTTCTTTCAGCCAGTCGCGAAGTTCGTTTGGGGTCATGTTCACGATGTCATTGAATTCACTGTCCGAGTTAGTCCGTGTGCCTGAGAGTCGGTGGTGATGAGGGTCGTACTCAATGACTGTTTCCTTGGCTTTGACCATTCTGCTGCGACTATGCGTCACTTTTTTCTAGTCTTCTGTTTGCTATCCTTAGTTTGGGCTCCATCCAAATTGGTTATATGTCGAAGTTCCCTCATATACCGGTAAGACATGACGTCATGGCGATCTGGCGGCCGAATTACAGCGGAATGACGAGCGCCTCCAGATTAAGTTGAGATTCGAGGAAAATTAGGTTATTCACTCTCTTTATGCTGTAGCGAGCCTGGATGAGGATTTATGGTATATGTCGTCATGGTTGGGTGCTATGGAAGGTCTGGACCTTGGAAAGAACCGGATTCTACGGAAGGCTTATAACTACCCAAGTTAATACTTATAATCCAATTGCTACTTTGGACCAAAGATATATTTACAAAAGTGGAGGACAACTGTAAGGGTCAAGTTTCGCAGGAATTATCACCCGCGATGGAAGTATGCCCGCTTCTCCCAACTTTTTAATAGTATTGGAATTCGGAGTGCATAGGATCATCGACAGATAAAAAGGTACAAAACCGACTTGAACGTACTATACGACAGTCCTCTTGAATTTCAATTGACTGAAACCTCAGTCTTGCATTTAAAAAGAGCCCCACCATTCTGTCAAGGCAGTGAAAAGACTTATCCATGGCTAGAAATATTATGTGTATTCCATCGATACAAACCGCTATAGGACCTAGTTAGGTAGTGCCTATCCGCTTTCTAAAAATATTCCTCCTCCCCGAATTGGCGGTTGGAGCAAATCCCTATTTATACAAACTTGGCTAATATCAAGGTAGATCCCAAAGCACGTCTTATAGACCCCAACCAGGAAACCAACAACTCAACCAGCACAAAGCCACTCTGATTCAGCCCCACCGGGCAGGCTCACTAGCTGTCAAGAGTTCCAACGTCTCAAACAGGGGCCGAGGATCTTGCCCCCAGCTCTCACTACAACAACAACAACAACAGCGTCCCTGTTTTCAGCAAAGATAGCTCGCTTTGGCCAGCAAGAAATAGACAGCGCCAGAAAGTCGCCACTCGCGAGTCATGCCAATACTCCGGCGGAGTTCCACCCCGTAGCTGACGATAACGATGTACTAATGGGTAATATAAACTCCTATTCTTTGCAGCAGCTCAATTAAACATCTCCGATGCCAAGATATCTGGAACACGCCGAGACCCGGATGAATGGTGTTGGCTATTGAGCGTGACTTCTAGGAAGAGCTAGGGGGGACGAATAAGTGCACCGTAGGGCGTAACTATCAACGGCGCTATTATTAATGATTGTTGATCGACAGGTTAACATCACGTAAACTATACTCAATAAGTTATGTCGTTCGTGGAGAGAATAGCCCCCTGATGCCTGGTCCAAGAACTATCGGTCCGGGAGCGTTTCGGATATATGTGCAACGGAGAGTAGCGGCTAACTATGGGATCTGTTATTTAAACAGTTGCCAGTTTACCCCGCTGATTACTCGACCGACTAGGATTTGTGAGCTTGAGAGAATGAAGAAAAAGGAGTGAATTTATCAAAATTCATTTTCAAGAGTTTCTTGTAGCGTTCAAGACGGACAGGCGAACAGGTACTCCGAGTGTGAGATTTCGAGATAGTAATGAGGAGAGGTTTCTCCGTGGAAAGCCCGGGGTTTGGCCTGGAAGAAATTGACCGGGGTTATGAATCAACCACGGGGTCAGACAGCGAGGTGACTGAGTCGTCGCCCGAAGAATGACCAAAAACCAAGAGCGAGAGAGAGAGGTTAATCTATCAACGACACGGCCCCTCCCAATGCGGTAATGCCAACCCTAAGCCAGACGAATGGCTCATAGGCTCAACGACCCGGTGGAGACGATCGCATTTGAGCAGATTAATTCAGGATGGGCGCATCCTAATTCTCTTAGTCTCAGATCCACCTCCGTCGCTTGGCCTGTCTCGCAGTGTGACAGCCCAGACCTGCCTCGGTCCTCCCATTCTTCCTTCGGCCCTTTCGCCGGAGAATCCGAGTCGCTCAGGTCTCAGCAAGGGGGGGGGGGGGGGGAGAATGGAGGGAAAGTGTTCTGGCATGGAACGCGATCAGTCTAAGACTCCAAGCATGTCAGGCTTTTTTCTGCACAGTCTTGGCGTCACAGATGAGCAGATTTTGGTCTTGGCGAATCCACTCTGGTTGAAGCTGTGGATCTTCCGGGAATAGATTCGCCGTTGCAATGGATTATGGGGCAGAATATTAATATGACGAGCTTCCCCCCGCCGGCCATGTCGCTCGCTGACAACCCACGCTCACTTTTCGCTTCACGTCGTTCCTTTCGTTCCCCCGGGATCCTGGTTGATTCCCTCACGAGTATTGACTGCTCGTTCACCATGGCCATGTTGTCCCCTCGCCATGACATGACCTCGTCGGGCGGCGATATGGAGCCGCACTGGGGTTATTTTGATCGAGAACTGCCATGTATGGTCGATGCCGGTAAATGCGCCTACCTGGACGTGGTCTACCACAGTCACGATCTGTCCGTCCTTTACAGTATCATTCTGTGGGCTGCGATCCTTGGAATTCTACTGCTGTGCTTCATCGGCCACTACTGCAACCCAGTCGGCCGTCAATTTAACACGTGTGTGAGCAAGAAAGAGGACGTCGAAAACCCCGGTCACAGTCAAAGCTCGCTATATCGCATGCGGAGAGCTCTTGGATCGTTCTACCATCGCTATCTCGTCGCCGAATTCCTTCCCTCCGTCTTCGGCAACACGACCCGGTTCAACGTCCTGATTCTGGTCGTCTTGACTGGCTATGTGACCGTCTTCAGCTTTGTCGGCAACGTGTATAAGACCTGGTACAGTCCGGTAGAAGGCAGTCCCGACACCATTCGGGTGGGCATGGGCCCCTGGGCCGATCGCATTGGAGTGTTGGCCTACGCTTTGACGCCGCTGTCGATCCTTCTGTGCACTCGCGAATCCATTCTCTCGCTTGTCACAGGCATTCCTTACCATCACTTCAACTTCCTGCACCGCTGGCTCGGCTACATCATCTACATTCAGTCCGTGCTACACACTATCAGTTGGACCATCATTGAAAGAAAACTTTACCAGCCACAGCCATCCACCTGGAACGAGTTCATCAAACAGGAATACATCATCTGGGGAATTGTGGCCATGACTCTCTTGACCTTTCTGGTGGTTTTCAGCACGAAATGGGCCATCCAACTGACCGGATACGAGTTCTTCCGCAAATCTCACTACATTATTGCCATGATTTACGTCGGTGCCTGCTGGGGCCACTGGGATAAATTGGCATGCTGGATGATCGCCTCGTTGGTTGTTTGGCTTCTCGATCGTGCCATCCGACTCTTGCGCACACTCATCCTGCACTTCGGCACTTTGTCCACTACGAACGCATCCTACCGGGGCCTCCTGATCCCCAAAGCCCACATCACCCACTTCCCGCACAACGAAGACGGCGACGTCGTTCGTCTCGACTTCCAGCACGAGCACGCCCCATGGGACATCGGCCAGCACTTTTACCTCTGTTTCCCCAGTCTTAGTATCTGGCAATCGCACCCCATGACCCCCAGCTCCGTACCCGGCACCCGCATTCAATCACACACGTACATCATCCGTGCCAAGGGTGGTCTCACGCGTGAACTTGCCCAAATCGCCCGTCACCCAGACCCCGAGAAAAACGCCAGCACATCCATCGTCCTGAATGGACCCTACGGCCAATCCATCGTCGACAACGACCTCGCCTGCACCGATGACATCAACCTCTTCTTCGTGGCCGGTGGCACGGGTGTCACCTTCGTCCTGCCTCTCCTGCAAGCCATTGTCCTCAACCCGCTCTTCAAGACCCGCCGCAGCCAAATCGAGCTCATCTGGATCATCCGTCGCCGCTCCGACATGCACTGGATTCTAAACGAGCTGGACGCCCTCCGCACCGCCACATACATCTGTTCTCACCTTCGCATCCGAATCTACGTGTCCCGAGAGACTGAATACGAGTCGGAGGTCAACGCAGACAGTAATCTGCCGTCCTACCCTCTCCAAGAACCACCCAAGGATTTTGAAAACGTCCCGCTCAGCCCCAAAGCCAAAGAAGCCGGCTTCACGATCCAAGGATCATCCACGGCAGCGACCAGCATGTCCCCGTCCATCAACTCCGTCGAAAGGTCTCGCCCTGCCAGCTTGCCGCTCCACAACACCGACGGCTTCATCGTCCACTCCATCGGCGCCGGCGCCGGTATGTCTAAACATCCGGACCTGGCATCCGAAGTCAGCGAGTTCGTCTCGCGCACGGCGCGTGGCCCGACCAGGGTCGTGGCCAGCGGACCGGCCGGGATGATCCGCGATTTGAAGCGAGGTGTGGCAAGTTGCAATGACCCTGGGAAGGTGTTGAAGGGAGACGAGAAGTTCGATGTGCAATTTGTGTTTGATGATCGGCTGGAGTGGTAGATTCCATCTCTCCATCTCTCTTTCTATATATACCTTGTTCTTTTCCATTTGTATATATTTCGGTTGTGTGTGCATGGTTGAGCGTGGTTGAGATACTCGTATCTGTGCTGGACATGGGTGTACGTGCATAGCTAGGCGAATAGTTGTTAAGGAGCAGTTGGAGCGTGTTGTGAGATTTACTTATATACCCCGCATCACAGATGCATAACTCAATATTTGAGGTTTTATTATCCTTGGCGTTGTGTTCTAAAAAAATTTCTGAGTAGATATTTGGACCATGGATGTGAATGTCTTCTGTCAGTGCATGGTAACGGAATATTGATTTATGCCGCCGGTTCTCTTTCATAAAGCACTCTGGTGATCTCATTTCGAACTTGAGTATGAATCTGGATGCCCCCCTGATAAAATACAAAAGAAAATAACCCCAAACGATTTTATTCCAGGTTTATTCCAATCGAGGAGGATGACTGTCAGTGGGTCTGGTCCCCAACAACTGCGAACTTTAAGAATAAGCAACTGGCGTTAGTGCATTTTGGAAGTCTCCACAGTGTCGCTTTAATGAATGGAACATGGTCAAATAGCTGACTCTATTAAACATGACAAGATTCCCCTCTAGAAGCTAAAAGGTTCATTTGATTGTTGAACTGCACATTCGATTAAGTATTGTTTTCACAATCTGACCCTCATTATGACCGGCTTCCGTCACACAAATCCTGTCAACTGCAACGTGGATTTCGACGCGACAAGTGTGGAAGGCAAGACTGCCATTGTCACTGGTGGTAAGTATCGCTCTGTGGATCTCAGTGGAAGGCTATGTTTGCTGAAACCGAGTAGGCGCAAACGGTCTTGGAGAGGCGTATGTTCGAGCCCTCGTTGCAGCAGGGTAAGGCGGGAGCAAAAAGCACTAAGGTCCTGCTATGAATTCAAAACTCACGCGCATAATATGTAGATCGACAGTGGTGATCGGCGACCGTGATGTTCAAAGAGGAAAAATACTGGAAGAAGATTTAAAAGGGTACGTTTATTGTACCTTCATGAGAAACGCGCACTAACCCCCTCCAAGAGTGAAGTTCATCGAATGCGACACTACAAACTGGGACGACCAAGCCCAGCTATTCGAAAACGCAGCTTCGTTCTCCCCGACTGGCAAGATCTCTTACGTCGTCGCAAACGCCGGCATTCACCGCAAGGATGAGGTATTCGTTTATGACGGAGACGGCAATGTACCTCAGAAGCCTGACCTTGCCACGATTGATGTGAACCTCATCGGGACGCTATATACCGCGAAGCTAGCATCGCATTATTTCATCAAGCAGAACGGACAACAGTCGTCTACGGAACAGGAGGATACGAGTTTGATTTTGATTGGATCTGGTGCGGCTTTTTTGGATTGCCCGAGAGCTCCTCAGTACTGCGCTACGAAATGGGCTATGAGAGGTATTATGCATTCTTTGCGGAGAACGGCTTTCTATTATGGGAGTCGTGTGAATGTCATATCGCCATGGTAAGAAAATCATATCTCTCTCGTTTTTGCCATCGAAAATCCCCTGGCTGAGACTGATGTGATCAGGTATGTCAAGACGAATATTCTCTCCGAGGAGGCCTTCGCGCACGTCACGAATGTAGGCGTTCGCTTCGCGGAAGCTTCTGAGGCAGGGGAATGTCTGTTGCGAATTCTCAGTGATAGTACGATCAACGGTCGCTCCTTCTTTGTGTCCGGCAAGAAATGGTCATCGCGGGGATATCTGGATCTGGATATTGATGATTATGAGGATGGCTCTGTGATTGAGGATATTCAGAAAGATCAGGTCAAGTCGGCTCCTGTTGAAATGGGGCTATTCGTTTAATGTCATAGCTAGAGTTCTGCGCTGGCAGGGGGGCCAGAAGTGAAATTGCCTCAGACTGATCAGGGGCCAAGTTAGCTGGACTTGCCGGAGTTAAGAAGGGATGAGCGAACCAAGCTGACATGATGGACCCACGGCTTTAAAAAATGAATTGCTTGGCCGTTCCTGGCTTTGCAGCATCGCTTCGAGATACTGATTGCGCCATCGCTATCTTTTTTGACTAGATGGAAGTGATCGTCACTTCTAGCTTTTATGTAGACTGTTCAGGTGGACATCGCATTTAGACCCTTAATGCTACTTCGCGCGGGTTGCTCAATTGGCCCGATGGTCACGGAATTCGCCCAAAGTCAATATCAAGCATACCAGAACCGCTCACAAGAATACCTATTTGTCTCTCAAATTTATGGACTGGACAATACATCTTTCCAGGCAAGGGGTTTTTCTCCTCTCCACCTTCTCCACCGATTTGTAGAAGCAAGTAGCTCCGGCGAACTACCAAGTAACCATTTCCATTTCCGAGCAAAAGCCTCTGTAACTTCCCAATTTCCTGCATCCCACGAGTCTCCCCAAACAAGCAATGTAGCTGCGGTATTCCGCGTGTCCCAGAACGCCATAATATCATGACACAGGTCATCATCATCAAATGAATCCCCCGCAAGAATCATCGCATCGCGCATGCTCGGGAACGGGAAAAAGTCCAACCACGGATGATGTGGAATGCTTAACTGAATGAATGTAGGGCGTAAGCAGAGCGGAATGCCCTTGATTGAGAAGCTGGAACCGGGTTGCGTCAGATTGAAAATTGATATTGAATCGTCACTTTGCATCCATACGGGTGTCATTCCAATCGCGGTGATGTTCTCTATGATGGCTCGGTGCACGTTTAGTCGACTTAGACTGATGAGGTGGTCTCGTTTCGGTGCACCTTGCATATAGCTTTGGTAGGCTTTTGCCGCGAACCATTCGCGGAATTCCCGGGCGTGTGGAGGCGCAAGTTTACATTCCCACATTTCGCCACTTTGGTCAAGTGGGTGTAGTATGCTCGGATTGGATATATTGGAGGGGACAGTGGTTGCGATGTCAGTAGCATGCGATTCCGCTTGACTATCTTGTTTTCTCAATCCTAGGACGTATTGAGCTATGGGGACTATTGTGTATGTTGGCCTGAATGCATAGTCCATACGTACGGAAGCGCCGCTGATTGAGTCGATTCTGCAATTTCCTCCGTTCTTTTCGGTTTATTACCCCAGTCCAATCGTCTTGAGCTTCACGAACTCCAACTTGTTGGGGCATTCGGCCCAGCGGGATGACCTGCGTTTCTGATGAGGGATCTGCCATTGCGTGCCCTGCACGGAGCAGTGTATGCAAGATGATGACAAGCTAAAAGAGCAGTCGGATTAGATGGAGCAGGTAGTTAAATAAAGCACAGGTGGGGTTAAAGATGTAGCGGCACCACTAGAAAAAATCTTGTCTGCCTGTTGGGCAATGCGTGGCGGTGGATATCCGATCGTAACCCGGATTGGCTTGATTAGATGAATGGACCCATGTAAGCAAATGTCCTATGATTGATTGGCCTGTTACTTTAAAGTTCCTATCAGCCGTTCCAAGATTGTGTGGAATTAGGTCTAGCAGGTCAGTGAAAGAGTAGGATCGCCTCTCACACTTCTCCCGGCTATCTAAAATTATTACACTTGTGCTGATGTCACAACACATGGTCGAGCAAAGCTCCACAAAAAAAAAAGGTAAGAGGGGAAAAATATTGCTCGAAACTTGACGGCGGAAATTCTATTGTTGGGTATAGGTACGTACATACATGGCCAGAATGTTTGCTATGGAGTTAGGCGGCACGCCTGCAGAAGTTGTGACGAAGATGGAGCTCAGGGGCCGTAGATTGGGAAACTATTAACTCTATCTGACAGACTTGATTACAGACAATCTACAATCTCCAATTCATTTAAGAGTACGGAGTAGAAGAGTAGTAACTATTATCTAGTTATACGTATGAACATAAGTTTGGCTCTCCTTACCTCATCCTTTCTCCATATAAATCTTCTCCAGAACCTCTGATTTGCCCGATAAGTAATGGGTGTTGCCAGTAAGTAGGGAGAATAATCTCGGGCGTAATTGAAATAAAAGGCATCTTTACAATCACATTTGGTACGATGGGCATGTCTATCGTAATAGTTCGCCATGAGCACTGCCCTGCTTGGCAAGGTTGCTCTCTTCCTACGAGTGCGTGGGTAATTCTAAAGAAGACATTGGAAGTGGTCATGATGTCATCCGACAGGTGTTATATCTTCGACAAAGTCTTGGACCCCTGTGCCGTCCATAATCTAGACCGGTAGAACCAGTTATTGTCTGATTGTGTGATATTGTGTCAAAGCCGAGTTGTAATCGTTCAACTAGGCAGAAGCAATTTGACAAAATATGTAGCTTATATTGTGACAGGGAGTGTCGGTGTGAAATGCCACTTGGTATAGACGGCAGCTTGAGCCAAGAATTGATCATCCTGAATGGAGCACACCGATTGGGTTCCAGGTTCATAGAGAGTAAGCAGTAGGCATTAGGCACGGACCTATCTCGGGAACATAGGAACTCCAGGACTATATGGAGATCTTTGATGACACGCTAGTCTGTACCCTGTACCTTGGACAAAGGAAGCACAGCCTTTGCTTCCATCATGGTTGAATCAAACCAATCCACGGATTGGCCAAATACCAAGATTAGATCTTGGCAACACGACATTGCATGGCCCCATTATCCACCTCATCATTTATAAACCCAAGTGCCTGCCACTTAATGGAGAGACATCGACGACTCTCTATCGTTTCCTATTTGTGTGTTACCATCTACCAACGGCATCACCATGAAGATTGTGGCAGGAAGCATCGCTGCACTTGGCATGGTGGTTTCAACCATGGCGCAGAACATGTCCTATGGCGCCGATAATTTCTACCGCAGCAACAATGTCACGGTCCAGCAGGTCAACTTTCCGACTCAGTACCAAACGACTGTCGCGGGTAATCTATTCTATCCCAGAAACCGCAACCAAAGCACCAGCTGGCCAGCTGTCGTCGTTGGCCACCCCATGGGCGCTGTCAAGGAGCAGAGTGCGAACCTCTACGCCACCAAGTTGGCCGAGCAGGGGTTCGTCACAGTCTCTATTGACCTTCCCTTCTGGGGCGCCAGCGAGGGTGAGCCGCGCAACTCAGTCGCACCGGATCTCTATGCCGAGGCATTCAGCGCGGCAGTCGATTACCTGGGTAGTCAGGACTTCCTATATGTGGATCGTGGGCGGATAGGAGGCCTCGGTATCTGTGGCAGCGGCTCCTTCTTGATCAGCGCTGCGAAGCTAGACCCGCGACTCAAAGCTATCGCCACCACGAGCATGTACAACATGGGCGCTCTCGCCCGTCAAGGATTGGAACGTTCTCAAACCGTCAATCAACTCAAACAAACCATCGCCGAGGCAGCCGAGCAGCGTTGGACCGAAGTCGACGGTGGTGAAGTGCGGTACACCAGCGGCACCCTGAACCACCTCACGCGTAATGCCACCGCGGTTGAACGTGAGTTCTACGATTACTACCGCACTCGACGTGGCGAGTTCACTCCCGTCGGCTCTACTCCAGAGCTCACCACCCACCCTACACTCTCCACGTTCACCAAGTTCGTCAATTTTTACCCATTCAACGGGATAGAGACGATCTCGCCGCGCCCGATGCTGTTCATTGCGGGCGACCAGGCGCACTCTCGCAGGTTCAGCGAAGACGCGTATTCGCGCGCCGATGAGCCGAAGGAACTTTTCTGGGTGCCTAGTGCCGGCCACGTCGACCTGTACGATCGCACCGAGCTTATCCCATTCCAGAAGCTCACCGAGTTCTTTCAGAGGGGTCTTGCTTGATTGGAAGAATTGAGTAGCGCGATATGGCGAGTTTGGGTGCAGTTAACAGGCTATGGACTTCATCTCTACGCCCGATACTAGAGCTGATGTGTTGCCATAATTTTCCTCTCAGGCTCTAACTAACATTGGGGAAGCAAGGGCTATATGTAAATTGGCATATGTGAGCACTTAACTCTTGACTATATGTACATAACACTTGATAATCAATGGCCAGATCTCTTTGTTAAGGAATGTTTCTCCATGTTACTTTTGTATTGCAATCTCGATGGTTTCAAAGGTTAAGCTGGCTAAATAGGACTTTGGATGTATTCAATACCCAACATTTAACACTGGGTTTCTAGAAAAGACAGCATTGATTAAGAAATGCAATAGTTTGATGAACAGACATGTTTATGATGCCAGGACATTGATATGTCGCTTCGGAATTGCCCTCTACAGTTAGAGGCTGAGCGTGGAGAAAAAGCAACGACCACCAGGACGACTCTGGAAGAGGAAGATATCTACGGAGCACTTAAAGTGCCGCTAGGATTTGTTACGCTAGGTCAGAATAAGGCCGAACATACCCTATTATCAGACAATGAAACATATCATAAAGTCTAAATCGTATTTCCACATGAAGCGGGTCTTTCATTTCCCGGATGCAACCTCAAGAGTGCAGTCCGTGGACTTCCGCCCTACAGCCAGCCTCGTAATCCCTTGCATATATTTAACTCCTTGTGGCGGAGGATCATCATTTAGCGTACTAGGGCTCATGCGTCTGGTTCAACCTTCTCCTGCCTATTTCGTGCCTGTGGTCGGCGCCACCCGACAGGTGATATGTCAGTGTGCTAATTGTTTTGGTTATGCTGAATCTTGTTATTATGCAGTATATTTCAACCTGTGCTGCATAGTTTGGACCCCCAGATTATTGTTCTTGGGTTTAGATTTTCGCCTGCGCGTGCTCGTATAGCTAGAGGTACGTTTGACTTTGGTGATCAGTATAAAATTTGAATGTGTATTAAGGTAGTTTCAACAATCATACGAATATTGGAAATGTATATAGTCGAGGAACAAGCAGCTTAATGCAGATATCATGTTGCTCTGTGCCTACGAAATTAAACAAATACTGGAATAAACAGGGCTTCTTCAACCGATCGAAAACCACACAATGGTCCCCTCCCACCGCCAATTCCTCCGTGAAGCCGACCCCCCGGATCTTATCAAGACTCATCTCCCTGTTCCTATCCAGTAGCGTAAAACCGGCTTTCACGAAGATCCAACACTCAGGTGGAATTCTGCGCACGTGTAGTCCATACTCGTGACACATAGCGAAATATTCGGTTTGGTGCTCTTCCCACCAGATTTCAAGTTCGCTCCAAGCATCTTCCTGGGGTGCGGCTCCTTTGAGGCCGAAGTATTCGGTCAGAATGGCCACTTGCGCGACCAGGACCCGGGATCAGACGTGTCTGCGACGTTGAAGGCTTGTTCGTTTGCAGAGTCTGGGGTCATGATTGAGAGGTAGATTTCAGCCTTGCTGAGCACGTTTTGAGAGGTATCTGTGGACGTGTAGACGTAGTTTTTGAAGGTTCCGGGAAAGGGAACTTCGGAATCTGCGCCGTGGACGTAGCGGTAAAGAGAAAGATAGAGGGCAATTGGTTCCACGTAGGTCATTCCTGACACGTTGGGAACGAAACCTTCAAAACCGAGAGTTAGTATCTGATTCGATATGCGTTGGCATGTCGTTCGTATTGTGAAAATAGAAAGGTAATACTGACCGAGGATCTGATCCGGTCGAACCTCAGTAAAGCCCCATGACTTGTCCTTCGACACAGCACGTACGATATCCACCTGATCGTAGTAGAATATCTCGTCACCGTACGGGAAGGGGACGCCAGGGGCATCTTCTTCCAGTGGTGGGTTGATAGAGATCTTATCCATGTGTTGAAACACGGCGACACCATAGTGCTGGGTAGTAAATCATGTTCAGTCGTTGATTAGCCCGCATGGTCAAGACAGTAAGAGAACGACCAAAAGAACATACATTCATTCCTGTCTGCAGAACAAAAAGCTTCAAGACCGAGCAAAGCTTATGCACCGCATGCACATCATTATGTCATACGAACATTGATCGCCTTGATATCCATCACATTTTCCGTATATGCAGTGGCATTGGAATATGCTGCTCATTTCCCGAGTTAGTGCAATGTTAACATCCCAGATTCCAGGCCGTCAATGTACTAGCAAACAAGCCCAAAATTGAGCGAGAAATGTGCTGACATGCCGTAATAATAAACATGCGTTACATCATCGAAATCGGGAATTTGGCTCCTCATCCGCTCAAATTCCCCCGCAGATCTACGCCTGCGTACTGCCCGATTCGCGGGTCCCAAGGAAAACCGCTTGATTTAATGGTTCGAGGCCGATGGGTCAAGGCAATGACGCGAGCAAAGTTCGTGGAGTCTGGAAAGAAGAGAAGGTTTCTGGCGACAGCCCAGCCGGAGATGCTGCTTGCGCCGAACACAAGCGCGACATTATTTGTCCTGTTATTTGTGGCGGGTATGGACATGAGGAGGTAGATGTGATGTATCGAGTTGGTGGCGGGAAGAGACGGACAAGGATTAAGGAGTCAGGAGAATCCTTCCTATACATCAACTGGGGACGCGTTGTATTTCTCTGACTTCTAGAACTTAGGACAGAATGCTCTATTCTTGTACTTTATTATCCACTTTCCTGTGCATCGCCTGGGCTTACAAATTACGGCAAATGCCGAAGTTAATGTCTGTGTGCTAGACTGGATTTGGCATTAACCGGTTGCTGTCAGTGCATAGGGAAGAGATCACGGCCAAAATTCCTGGCTTTGAGTTTGAAGATCATAGATCAGCATTGACAAATACGAAGATGAACAAGTTTTATGAACATAAAGGGGAGAAGACAGAGTCTAGGCACTTCTCGGATTACCATTTGAAGAGATCACTAGGGCTAAGACAGACCCCTAAGCCCCACTCCTCGTCGATTACTGGGCCGTTTATTTTCCAGATTGTGAGATGTCAGCTGCAGCCAGCCCGAGCCAGCCCGTTGGCGTATAGCGTGGCAATGGAACTTTTTATTTTTTTTGGCTATTGAAACTTGAAGTGATCGGCCCATCAGGGGACTTTCGTGCGAAACAGCGGGCCAGAGTCCGATTGGCGGTTAGTCTATCTGACAGATCGTTTTCGCTGGGTCGAAGGGTCCAGATATGGATTGATTGGCGCCAGACTAGAGGCACATCCTTGTTTAGGGCGTCGAGATAGACGGTTGGCATTAGACAGCGGTGTTTGAACCAAGAACGATGCATAATAGTCAGGGTGAGATCCTAGCTTGAGGGAAACTTTTTTAGAAACGGGGGGTTACAGGGTTGGGAATATAAGGGACTCAATGGACATGGACTCGGGTAGGAGATCGCTGGTTTTTTTGCACGGGGAATCCCTTCGCTTAAAGACACTTGCAGTGATCTGTCGCTCGTTTTGCTTGCCCCATTTGCGCAAAAAATGGATCTCCCTTCAATTATGCTGCCGCGTGGTATTGAGCATGGCAGTCGCCAGGCGTCGGTATTCGGCATCGGGGTTAGTTTCGCGGTGTTCATCATGGTCGTGATCGGTTTGCGATTGTATGTGCGGATCTCTCTGATCAACGCGATCGGAGTCGATGATGGTAAGTTATTTTGTTGCTTTTGACATCGGAGTATATCTACTGACTGGTTTTCCAGTTCTCATGGTTATTGGTGCTGTAAGTAGCATACAACCAGCTACCGCACGAATTAGCCCTAACTGTCTAGATATTCACATTTGGTCTGTCTGTCGCATCCATAATAGGTACGGCTTTCGCATTCTGTAGGATTACCCTGATTGTGTACAAAGACTAACACTCTACAGCTGCATACCACGGCACCGGGCGACACGGTAAATTGCTCATCAATTCTCACTGGATCATCTCAAGCTAATCAGTGACAAAGTCGAGGACATCCCAACACCCTCCCTCCCACCTATGCTCAAAGCCATCTACTCTACTCGCCTAATTTATATCGTCGCCATGCTGTTTGTCAAAATGTCACTACTCTGGTTTTATCTACGCCTCGACCGCCGCCGACGCATGAGATGGACTGTATATTGCCTCATGGTTTTCGTGATCGGTATTTCTGTATCCAGTTTCTTCGTGCTCGCTTTTTCATGTTACCCACCCGCCATGTTCTGGGATGTCGAGGGAACTGTGAAAGGGAAGTGCATGTCGCCGGGATCTCAGCAGGCTTTTTACGACGCCAACGGTATTTTGAACATCGTGACGGATATCTTTATTTACTTGACGCCAATTCCGATGTTGTGGGGAGTGAAGATCTCCGGGGTACGTCGGCTTCCATATTTCATTCCAGTGTGGGTCCATGAATGGGGTTGAATTATGATAGATACTAACGGAACTACTTATATTCAGAGGAAGAAGACGGCTTTGTTCGGCATCTTTGGGTTAGGGATCCTAGCTGTCGCTGGTTCGTTCGAACATTCCCATGGCTCTGCTCCAACTTGACCCTTCGCTAATCACGATGTTATTATAAAGCCGGCTGTGTCCGATATGACTATGTGCGCCTCCTCTCCAACACCGCAGACCAATATTATTATCTCGCGGACTCTTTAAATTGGTGCAGTATTGAGATCTACGTGGGTAAGAAATCATCCATCTCCTACCCACCTACTTGGACATTTTTATACTAAAATACCATAAAGCCATCTTCTGCGGTTCCGCGCCCGCTCTATCCGTGCTCATCAAGACCTACGCACCCCGCGTCTTCGGCAGCTCATATGGCCGCCACGACTATGAGGGCGATGGTCACACGCCGGGAAACTCGTCGGGCCAAACACCCGCGCAGAAACTCTCCGGTCGGAGCAAGGACATTTGGCACAAGGCAAAGATTAGTGGACGGCGGGGGCTTCAAGACACTACACTGACTGGAAGCGAAGAGGCAATTGTTCCTGGGGACGGAATCGTCTTGAAGACGGAGTTGAGAATGGATGTGATGCAGCGCGAAAGGGAGAACGTCGAAGCTGCGGTAGCGGATGAAGCTACGTATAAAGGGAAGGGGGTTAAACAGAGCGTTTGATTTTGTCTCTGGGTCCATGGTATATCTTTTCAGGTGAGGGTTGGTTTTGGCGAGCGAGTCTGGATGTATATTTACTGGAATAAGCTGCAATACGGGTGGAACGTGATTGTGTTGTGGGATAAATGACACAACAAAAGGAAGGCATATAACTGCCTGACTCACTGGAATGAAACCTTCCCAAGTGATAACACAAGCTTGGTCTGACTCACATTTCATGCTAGCCTAAACAATGACAGCGTTGATTGAATGCTACGGCGTGTGCGATGTTGCAAATAGGTCACCGCGGCTCCGAATCCGTCCGACGGGAAGACCGGAAGGCGGGATAACCCGGCCACAAGCGCCATGTCAGGGGAAAAACGGCATTTTGGCCTCAAACTTCACCTCAATCTGGAGTACGGGGTCATGTGGACAATGATTAGCAATGCAACATATCCACAATCTGAGGTATATGTAGAAAGAGCCTTTCCCCATCTTTCGCGGTATCCTTAGATCATACACATGCTCTTACTATAGCTATTGTGCAGCCACCTGAAAGTTCTGACTTCTTCGTTGTTTTCCTGAGCTTTGATCTAAATATTTGCTGAAAACATAATGAACTTCATTCAAACCCGACCCCGTCTGGCGGTTGTTCTTTCTCTAACAGCACTCGGCGGAGTGGTCGCCTATCTCGGGCATCGTCGACTCGCCCGGTCGTGCCGCCGGATCGCTGTCACGGAGCTCCCAAAAGCGAGCGCATGTCGCAAACTTGTCGAAGAAACCGGAGAACAGATATTTCAAACTCCATGGGGGATTGACGCGTCAACTCTGCTATCCCCCTGGTCGGACGGTGCCAAAACCCACTGGATCTCATCTTTCACTGCCCTTCAAGTCGAGGTACCGGTGTCCCTTCTAGGGTATGGCAGGTCCCATGACTTAAATGACACCGAAAAGAGTGACGACACATATGACCTGATGAGAAACTTTCTTGCCGCATTTCTGGATGGACGAGCCACTGGGCCCGAGTCATTGGTTTTGGACAAAGACGTCCCGTCCCTGTCTCTCAGACCTGGCAGCCTGTTGTTCGGAAGAAAATCCGGTCTTGGGGCATTTTTGCTTGGAACATGGGGCTCCAAAAGGTCGAAGTCTATCGAATCATTGAATCTGCCTTCCAGTGTCCCGCAGCCATGCACTGAATTCTCTTCGAATAGAGAAGGCATTCAAGATAATGCGGTGGACACTGCCGGAGCTGTGTTTTACTGGAAGCTTCCGAATGTTCTTGTCCGTGCAGTTGATAGTGCAGCATCGTATGGCATGCCTTGGCGACTAATGGAGGGTGGATTTCAGGAGTTCATCGTTGAACGGTCTTCTAAAGGTACAGCAATGTTGACATATGTGACGGTCGAATGTACACACCTTTATCCTGCGGCTCAGTCTTCGAGGGACTTCAAGGTGTTGCCAAAACTGCTCTATGAGGCCCATGTGCTTTATGCCCAGAGTCTTTTGTATAAGACTGTGAAGCAACTAGGGAAGCTTCAGTGAACCAACTTAAGCTTCCTGGCTGGATTGTATCTAAATTTTGTATGATTATGTGCTCGTCGGTGTTTCCGCTCTAGTTTTACCTTGCTGCAATCTCTAGAGGTCTGAAGAGGTGTGACGACTTATTGGTTCGGCTATTGTAAGGATATTTTCATATTTTTGACTTCTTCAAGTAAATAACTAGCCCTCAATCTGCTCAAGCAGTCATACTTTCTCAGTCTCAGTGACGAGACACAAACTCAACCACCAGCCCAACTCCACCCCCAATCTTCCCTCCTGATCATACATCACCAGATGTCCCGCTTGCTCAATTAATACGATATCCTCAGCATTCAACGCGTCTTTCAATCGTTGAGCTGTCTCAACAGGAATCCATTTATCCTCCTTTCCCCAGATAATTCTCACCGGCATCTTTCTCCCGATCTCATGATACCTCCCTTCCACTTCCTCCGTACTCCGACTATTCGCCTGCACCATTTGTCTCACAAACCCCTTCCTTCCCTGCTCATTCTCAATCCACGGTCTTTTCAGCATTTCCATTGTCTCCCTACTCAGCTCCCGATGCGCAGCGTCGCAAATATACGACTCCACAACGCCTTCAAACACCGGGCCCGTCAACGCTTCAAACACGCTCTGGTTCTCCGCAATCAACTTAAATAACGGCTGCCCGAACGGCCCCAACGCAACAACATCAATAAGACACAAGCTTGCATAGTCACAACCATGCAGTAAATTTGCTCTTAAAGCCATCAAGCCCCCGTGGTCGTGCGCAACTACATGTGCTTTTTGTTGGCGTGGGGGCCAGCTGGCTTGCCAGGATTTATACAGCGCGGCAAAGACTTCCGACTGCTGGGATAGATCCGCGTCTAGTGCTATCTTGTCGGTGATGAGATTTGTTTTGTCGGGAAGGGGTTGACCAAGGGGACTTTCGCCGAAGCCTGGATTGTCCAAGAGATAGACGTGGAAGTATTTGGCAAAGGATAGGGCGTAGGTGTTCCAAACGCGTGACGACCACGGGGTCCCGTGAATGAAGACTAGTGGAGGGGATTTGGCATCGCCGAGAGACGTCCAGCGGATTTGGTACGAGTGGGTAGATGTGGAGAAGGAGAAGGTCTCGGTGAGGGTGATGGCGCTTGAGAGCGAAGAAGGATCC
The DNA here is from genome assembly GCA_025592935.1 of Aspergillus ostianus. Taxonomy (NCBI): domain Eukaryota; kingdom Fungi; phylum Ascomycota; class Eurotiomycetes; order Eurotiales; family Aspergillaceae; genus Aspergillus; species Aspergillus ostianus. Next base: position 140,503 of record JANFQY010000037.1, on the reverse strand, counting down.
ATTTTGTTTCAGTATTTCTTTGGGCTGGGAAAGGGGGCGGATATACGCCCAGGAGGCTATTTTAAGTTGTCAACGGGTCATTTTCAAAATGGGGCCGACCTTGATGTTAGTTAGTAGCGTCGTTAAACGCGCTGTCACGCTTATAATATGACCTCATCGAGATCGGCTTCCCCGCACTTTACTTGCAGTGACATCGGCTTACACCGGTACAGTCCCCGTCTAGGAATGAATCATGAGAAGGTTATGCTGGCTTTCTGGACTAGGTTAATAAGTTCAGCCAGAAACGATTAGCAAAGCGGAGCTTCGACAATAACGCCGGTAGATTACATACAGTCCGCGTCTGCTTTATCGGTCAAATATAGTCAAACTCACGGTTTCTCTAAGCGCGGTTTTAGCCAACTGCGTTGGGCTGGTGCTGGTAGGCCAGACAACGTGACGAAAGAGTCAACAATTCACAATCATCTTTGTCTCGGATAGGCAAGCATCCTGCATTTTTGAAATTGGACATCGCCAAGCGTTGAGCGATCCCGTCTCCAATAGCCAGGCAGACATCTCCATAGCTCTTATGGATTATGAAATATGGAATATCAATGTACAAGACAACCTCAAAGGGCGAGTTGAGGTTCAAAAACTGAATACCGTCCTTCACCATCCTGTCCCGACGATCGAAGAATTTCTTAGTAAGTGCATTCTGTTTCATCGGGGAGGATGCTATGGCTTCGATTCGCTGGTTCATAGCGGCTGTACTAGTAGAGATGAGTAAGTCTGAAGAAGTTTGATGGAGGTTTGAAGTGACGGTTTGGTTGGTAGGCTAAAGCAGGATCAACATGGCTTGGGAGCCATACAATTGTCTAGATCCCAGGGATTTAGCTTTCCGAAATCACACTTTCTGGGGATTCCCTTATTGGTCAAGATATTTAGGGCAATATCCGGTATGGTGTATGCCCGGAGAGATTTTACCCATATCTACACGGATATTTCCTGTTATCAATTTGATGTCCGTTATCGATACTGGCTGTCATTGTCGGTGCTAATAGCATATTGTTACCCCGCGCATTAAGTGTCTATTTGCTTTATCTGCACGTCTCTTTATGGGTCACTGGCCAGTTTGAAGCGACAGGGGAATAAAGACTCATCAAAGGATATTACATAGCTTATTCCTTAGGAAAGATTGAAGATATTAACTCAGGGTGTCTGAGAGAATGTGTTTGAGCAACGCACCCACCCACGATTTTATTTTAATCTTTTAAAATAGTCAGGTTGAAGCTATATACATCAATTAATAATTAGACAATTAGAGCTAAAATAATGAATATACATGAAGATCAAAGAGCAAGGGATTGTTTTTTTCTAAGATGACGGCAAGTTCCCCTTCCCCTTCCAACGTACTTTCTCATTCTCATCGTCAACGATACCACCATCCATATACCTACTTGTCCGTTGTTAGCCAGCAGCGGAGTACAATGGACCCATCGAGGACGCCCTAGATCCTTGTTCTTAGTCACCCAAAAGACACGCGCCGTGACACTCCGTCCGGCCATCATAGCATGGTGAAATTCATCTCTTTCTATCGACTCTGCAATACGCGCAAAGAATGACGATTGAAGTATACCCGGGATTCGAAGGGAAGGCGACGTGAAGAGGACTCGGAGAGATGGGTAAGATCGGACTAACAGGTACTAGATAAATCACTCCGTTAGTAGCGTCCTCCAACATTGCATCAGTCCTCGTGGAGGAGGTTTGGGACATACATGTCTATAGACTCCAACCAGAGAACCGCTGCTAGGAGTTAGCACTGTCGGCACGCCGCTGCCAATGCGCACTTCACCCTCCCTCTCTCTAGGCGCTTCAGGCATTAACCAGGTGCGCCACCAGCGTCGAGAACGGGCTGGAAGAGGCTCCCTCCGTGCTCATCGACATTGCGCAGTTCTTTCGGACTGAATAATTCCCCAAGCTCTTGAAATTCGCTCTTCGCTTCTCGCCGATACTTATCAGAGCCATCTTCTCTGTCGGATGAATCTATTGGCGCCTTGAGGTTCAGTAAAGCCACCATCTATGCGCCATTTATTGCTAACCCTGATACATCGATTTTAGCGCCGATGAAGTACCGAATTTTGTCTTTGCTGTCGCAAGAGGGGCGCACTGGAGGAGGTTCACGAAGAGGGATCCGTCGCGGCGACTACATAATTTGTGAGCGCTTTACGCACAAAGAGGATTTTTATGAGAGGCATACTAGTTCAGGAAAAGCTCCGAATGATGTCGACCTTCTTTTATCGCTTCGCGAAGTTGTCGCACACTGCTGGGATTTGTCTGCGGCCCCTGCAAGAAACGACAGTTTTGTCCAAGCACATAGTCCATACCGTATTGAGTCGTGCGATAGAATTCTACAAATATCAATACTCGCAAAATTCAATCATCCCTCGTCCGAGGAAACACTCACCCTCCGAAGCAAAGATGATCGGGCTATCCGGGCGCGAAGGATCCGTCAAACAAAACACCTTAGCCAATGCGTCTGCCGTGCCTCTGAACCGACCTGGAAGCGTTCCACGTATCCGTTTTTCTACCACTTTGCTGGTTATGTTGATACAGTTTGCCGTAATGAAGGCCGGTAGCTCATCCGCTGTCAGCGCAATCAGTGCATCCTGTACGCGCTTTTCAAGAGCAAGACTCTCGACAATGCCGATGGGGCTAGACTGCTTGATACCAGCGGTAGGTACATCAATTGATAGTCGCACTAAAGCGTTCGCATACTGGATGGCTTTGAGTGCTTTGCATGCATTGAGATAATGCGTTAATGTAGGTATCGAAGGTGGACGCTCCTCAGTCAAAAAGTCCCGAAAGCGCGCCAAGTATCGCGGACTTGACAGAATCGCAACCATGTGTCGCGTAGAGAACATGAATTCGGCTTGACGCTCGAGGCCGTGAAGAGGAACTCTGTCGCCTTCATACGGAGCGATGAGACCGAAGGATCCTTCCCCGTTGACTGGGTTGAATTCCTCCGCCCCACCGTAGGGATTGGTTTCTTGGAGGGTTGATTTTTCCCCCTCGGTCTCTTCGGATTGTGCATTGACATTCATAAAACTTAACCTTTACAATGGTGACCAGAATCTCTAGCGGGTCAGCTACCAAATTAGCGAATCTTCTGTCCTATCTCAGTCAATAACTTAACCTCATATACTACTCGATGGAAGATTGATACTCAGGCTTGAATTAATATGAATAATGCCATGAAACGCTCACCCTAGTCAAATCTCGGCTTAGCCATACCAGTCGTATCTATTCTCTGGTTTTACTAACTGGATAAGAAACGGGGCTGTGTCTTCTTTAATCCGTGCCTGACGTATGGACATCGATAGAAAGTATATGTGGTCATCTACTTTGGGGCCTAGCCTTTACTTGTACGGGATGTCCGGTTCCATTTTCGTGTTTGACAAAGAGACGATAACGTCGGGCATCAAGCCTTGCTCTCCTGTACGAAGGATGGACCAAACAGAAAGCCAGGCAGTGCGTCAATGAACAAAGTGAAGACCTACATTAAACTCTACAAGAAGGTGCTGCAGTTTTCCGTTGATGAGTTTAAATTTGTGAATGAATATAGGTAATTGAACCAGAATCAAGAAAATAGACTGGTCTTCTGACAGTATTGTATGTACAAACAAACCAAGGCCATCTAGTTCCATTAACCATTTTCGAGATACTCGCCCAGGTGATGCCATTTCAATTGGGCATAGCAAAACTGACAGAACATTCCATAGCAAACCCAAAACATCGAGCATACCACCCTTGTGACCAATGACTTAGTTCCATGCAATGAGGGGCGTCTCTCACGAGACTCGCATCAACACGGACACTATTCTTGAATGCCTGCACACAGATATCAAGTTCATCCTTGTCAACAGTAAAAAAGGGGTCATCCTCTACTAGAGAGAACATCACAGGAACTGACACATGGGCAGCCCATTTCTCCTTCCAAACCGGTAGCCACACATCAGGAAACTGGACTATTTCAAGAAGCGGGGATACCGCATTAAGACGTTCGCACAGCGCCAAAACCCCAGGGACAGTGGTTCCTGGTTTGAACATAATCGCATCCTTTTTGTCTGGAGGGAATTGTACGTGGTCGGCATCTATATTTATGAAGGGTGGAACGGTATCCTTCATAGACGTGGACTGCGTATTCCCCATCCCGCTGGCAATAAGCCCACCAAGAGGATATAATGGCGCGTCATCTTGCGCATGCATAGCAGCGGCTATGATTCCCCCCATCACTCCTAAGCTGTGGGAGAGAAGAACAATCGAGTTACACTGGTTTGGTGCGCCGATCTCGGACCAGAGTGTAGGGAGAATGTAGCGATGCAGCCAGAAACCAGTTTCTTGACAGAAATCAGATCCCTCCGGAACAGGCAAAATGGAACTGGTTCCTCCGTAGGATGGACGATCGATGGACACAAAAGGAACTCCAAAAGCCTCGCTCACCAAAGTAGCCGAGTACTTGGGAATGCCAGTAAAGTACTGATTATCATAGCACCCACCGTGGAGACCAACAATAAGGGGACGATTTTTGGCACATGATGCTGAGAGCGGTGGGATAACTTGCACACCTGAGACGATGCCGTTGTTTTGAAGCTTGAGCTCAAATCGCTGCATTTGAGTACAATAAAAAGATATTCTTGATTGATAGGTTCGAGGAAAAATGTCGCTTTGACAGATGAACGAAGGGAAACAAACATGCTTTAAACCCTTTCGTAAAACTGGTATTTGCACTTGGGTCAACGGAGATACCGGGCGTAAGCTTTAAACTGAAGTTCCAGTTCCCAGAAACCCCCGTCACTCTGAGATATCTGAACATGATCCGGAGATACCGGACATTGGAGACGCCAAAGTGGGTAATTTTGACTCCACGACCCAACTGCAGAGTTCTAGATTTATAATCATACATCATTGGACAAAAGCTTCGGAGATATTATCCCATGCAGGAATTTTGATTTTTAATTCGACAGGGCCCTAAACTAAATTTTCTACTCAAATATGTATAGAAAACCGCCACAGAGAAGGCGTCGATTGCCACCCACATGCCGTATGCATGGAACGGACCCTTGTCTGACCACTCCCCTGACTTGATTCAGGGCCCAGCTGCCACCCATTCTAGCTATAAAGGATTAAATATGGTACCACTGTAATTATCTAATAGTAGTGGCCAATCCCCTATGACGCCTGATCCGAAGGTTCGGCCCTAGAGCTGGCTTTGATACCTCTCGCTTAATAAGACCGGCGTATAAAGCGGTTTCCTGCCTCAGGCAGGCACTGGGCCCTCTTGGCATTAAGATCGACAGGGTACTGGCCCCAGACTGCCTTGAATGAGCGGTCACTAAACCAGACGCTCCTATATTTAATCCGTTCGGTAATTATTATGAGCTACCGGGCGATAAATCGTGGCTGCGTCCTGTGATTGCCACCAGTATTTAGTTCGGAGATATGTTCATTGAGTTTTTGGATACTTGGAGAGTCAGAGAACTACATGTATCTTTCATTGTTCTATCAGGTTGTAATCTGCACCGGTAAATGCGACGGGTGGTTATCACTCGAGGCAGTAATCATGGCATTAGAGAAACTGGGATTATCAACATCATTGGGGCCTCGTTCGTGGGAATACCCACTGCGCACGCTTGCGAGGCTCCGTCATCTGAGTGTCATTTTTGGGGAGAAAAGCAACTTATTGAACTACTGACTAGGAAGCGTCATGGGCTAACATGTCATAAGGTTATTCGAGCGAATAATGGCGAAGGGCTTGAATATACTACTGTAGCCTAAACCGTTGAGATAATCCATGCAGGTTGGCTCACTAATAGAATCTATTTCCGTGGTTCCAACTGATAGCTGAAATGTCATGTTTTAGTAAGGTATAACAATGGGGTTTGCCGTAGTCGCATGCATCATCTAGGGCCCTACTTGCACTGGTTGCCGACTATAAAGGTTTTGGAGAGTCAATTAGAAGCTTGAGAACCCACCTATGGTCTCCTAAATGAAAGCCCTTGACGAATGCAGGATAGAAGATTGGATGCCAGAGATGTCATATTGACCGTGCCAATCACGGATAATATCATATATAAGAACAAGAAAAGCGCGATCAGAAATGCTTATCAGTCTTCCTTACAACTCAGTCGCCCTCCTGGGCCCAGCTGCGAGTTTATACTGCCAGGTTTGCTGGACATAATATCCTTAACTCGCATACTCAGGGTGTCGGTAGTAGCCTTTTATAGTTCTGATCTCAGTTTCTGAGGTAAATTTAAGAATGAGAGACAACCTAAGAGACGTAGTCATGGGATAAAAAAAATTCCATTTTCACGCCTTGCATAAGCGCATGCTTTGTTTCTGTTGCGACAGTTAGGCGCCATGCCTTATTCATGACTGCAAATTCTTCACTCGTCTATACAGATTCCAAGAGCCATACTGGGTCGGTAAATACTGGATTATTTAATCCCGGTACTAGATTGGCTGAAGTTGGCGCAATTCGCCTGGCCAGGACACAGGGATTCATCATTCGGAAATATTGTAGAAAGCTCTTATAATTATTAAAAGAGTATACATAGATCCATATGATTGATATCAAACGGCGTGGAAGGTTTATCAGGAACTGAGAAACTAACATATTGCTGGTTCAATGTATCCTGTATTGCCCGATTCAATAACATAGTTATAAGCTAGTGGGTGCTTTGAAGCGAGCACCCAGCTATCTAACCTGGTATAGTTTTTATTCACTTATGAAAAGGCCATCAAAAATCTATTTGGCATAATTGCTAACTTCCATCTTCGATACATAATATATTTCCATCATTATAGTATTGTTTTGCAAATTAAGCAGAACATGCGTAAATGTACATATATGCTATACTCAGTCAGTGGACATTGGGACTTGGGTATCCATAATGTTCCAAGTTCTCATAGTTACCGGGGTCCCGAAGGTCACTCTATCATCAGCCTCATATATCCACTGTTCGTGATCGAAATTTTATCTAGCGCCCTCCACATGTTCAATTTAAGATCTAGAAAACAACTCCCTTGGTTTGTGTCATCTTCTTCACGTTATAGTTGCGGATCATCGCCACCCATGCAAAGCACAGCACCATCAATCCGGTTCCGGCCGCTAGCATCCTCGTCTGGGCATAGCCGTAAGATTCCTGGATGGCGATCCGCTCCGGGGTGCCCTTCGGATAGGCCAGCTGCGCAGGGAGACTGGAATAGATGGTCAAAACATCGGGCAGAGCCGATGCGGGGAGTTTGCGTTGCAGCGCAGGCAAGAATGTATTTGTCCAGATGGCGCCGGAAATGGCATTGCCGATAGATCCTCCGATGCCGCCAAAGATGAAGAGTACCGAGAGGGCCGCTGCGACGTGTTGGTGGTCCACCGCTGCCAGAACGGATAGCTGTCCGATGAGGATAAATGTGGATCCGCCGATGGAGATGAAAATCTCGCACATGACGATATATCCGATATACTGGTTCGGCTGCCGGAAATGGATCATCAATCCCTGGGCGAAGATATATAGGGGCACGCCGATCCAGAGCAGCCAGCGGAAGTAGCCCGTCTTGCGGATCGCATAACCAACCATGAAGAGAAGCAGGCCGGAGACAACCTGGAAGGTACTATTCACATAGCCGGCCTCTGCCACCCCGAGATTGCTGACCACCTGGAGAAAGGAAGTAAAATAGCTGTTCCAGCAGTAGTAGGCCATTTGGTAGGTCGCATTGAGAAGACAGGTACCGATGATGGTGCGATCAAGCAGAAACTTGTGTTTAATAAAGGGGACGGGCGCGAGGTATAATTGATAGAGAGCAAAGAGAACCAGAACCACGAAACCGACGACAATCATGGCGATGATATAATTGGTTGCCCAGCCGTTGGGAGCCCTGGAGGCCAGGGTAAATGGCAGCAGGAAGACGGTCAATCCGGCTGCGAAGAGCACCACTCCGGGCACTATGGAGATCCACACAGTCAATGCAAGATGTCGAAGAAAGGTGTCGGGGAGTTACATTAGGTTTTCACTTACGATCAAATTCGAAGAAGTAATACCGAATGTTCTCTGAGAGCGTTCGGCCACTGCGCGCTGTGGGAGTGATCAGGCCTTGTTTCTCAGCCTTCTTCATGCTGAACTTCAAAATGAAGTATACCGGGGAGGCAATGAAAGGAAGGATAATCGCAAAAGCGCCAAATCCCCACCGCCAGTCGACATTAATGAGAAAATTTTCGGCGGCTTTGGAGCCGGCGAAAGCTGTAATCATCCATGGGGACGAGGTGAAGGCGAATGCAATACCACGATTCCTTAAGCTCGTTACATCAGCGGCAATGACGCAGAGAATATAGTTCATTCCACCAAAGCCAACGGAGTAGAACACCTGCATCATATGTGGTAATTAGATATTGCCTCGTGAAAAGTAGAGTGGTGATCAGGGAGCTCAAAAAAGAACAGAGAAAAAGAAAAAGGACGAGACATACATCTGCAGCACAGTATGTTTCGAGGTTCTTTGACGCTGCCATCATGACCATGCCCAAGGTTGAGAATCCCACCATCAAGAGCCAACTCTCCGCACGACCCCAAACATCCACTAACTTGGCAACAGGGATATACAGCGCAGATGTCATGGCCCCGGAGACAATATTGATCACGGTAAGGAGCGAGTGGCTCTGGAAATCGCTAGTAGCGTAAGGTGTCAGACTGGCCTGGATTGCAGTCCGGAAACCGTTGGCGAGAGTAACAAGCCAGAGCCTGTGAGACTGTTCAGCTATTGGTACAAAAGTGCCCAAGTGTGGCGGCGACCAGCGGAGAAAACATACGAGAACAGAATACCGGCAAGCGACCATCGGCTCCAAACCAGAGTCGCAGCTTGTATCTTCTGGATACCGCTTTGGGCATCCTGTGTCGGGACAGCTTCATCGCTGGGCTTGTCACCGAAGCCGTCTTCCCTGTCATATACATCCGCGGTCTTTTGATTAGCCGGGCTGTCTTTAAGAGTATTCGATGTAGCATCTTGGGTTGTGTCGGCTTCCTTATGATTAAAGAGCAGTTGCAGCCGGTTATTAATCGCCATTGCTGCGGAAGGTTTTGAAGTATAGAAATACTTCAGGTACAACAACGCGAGGAATCTAGAGAAGAGGTAAGGATAATCGTTAAATACTCTGCAACGCCCGGCTAGAAGGCTCAAGCGTGGCCGAGGCCTAATATACCTACATTTGCCCTTTTATGCCAATTAACGTGCTGTTCAGTTGGTCCAGACGGCGACAGGCCAATAGAAGGATCAAATTCATTGACTAACTTTCCAGATATGGCCAATGCAATAGTCGCTGAAAGCCTCTAGGGCAACGTAGCCAACTCTTTGCTTCTTGGCTTCATAAACGCATGGTTTATCCCCGAAGCTCGAACGAATTCAGACACGGTGCCGAGTCATTAGCAGGTACAAGTTCTCTGACTCGGCAGAACATGTAGTAAATTGAAAAAAAAAAAACTCTGAACTTGACACAGCGCTACCACCCCCCATTCACCGAGCCAAGCGACTAGACAAGACGCACAACGACTAGAGTGCATTAGCCCATCTCCATTTGAGTGGCACCATGGGCATTCGTGCACAAAACTTTGCCATGCCACTCACACCTAGTTCGATATTGGCGTAGGCGGGGCAGACGATTGGAAGATGCCACATAGAGATACAAGTCCTTCGAAAGAAGTAAAATGAGTGCAGGCTTTCAATGCGATATGGCATGGGATAGAACGTTCTCTTACTAGGACCACTTGTCCGATCTAACAGCCGCCCCACGCGAAGGGACTGTGCTTTGAAACGAAAACTAGACGGAGATATACGAGCCCGGCCCCCATCCTTAAGCGTGGGAAGGTGCCTTCTCGTGGAATTGACCAACCCACTTTGGGCAAATGGCCGGTTTAGCTTTAGACTAGGGTGGGCCCGAAATCAGCGGTTAGTAGGCCACAGACCAACCAAAGTCTCTTTAGATTGATAAGAACCTGTTTATCTTGGGCGATATTGTGGGGGGCTTGGTAAGACAGGCAGAAGAGAGCTCATGTAATTAGTTTTCCCAGTTAGAACGGGATGGGAGCCAGCAATTCTATCTCCCAAATCGGACTCCCAGAAGAAATGGCCCTAGCGGCATCAACCCTATTTGCTAATGGCAGGAGCTTTGGGATCATGACCATGGCGTTGAGACATTATTACTAGTCTGCTTTCGTCCTCTGCATTCTTTCCGAGTCCATCGAAAGGAGTGACCGTGAGGCTTCCTGCCAAAAAAAGCCATAACACCTCTGGAGTCACCTTAGGAGAATAGAGGGACCGTTAGGAACATTGTGTATAATCTTTCACTCTTGGCACAATGGTTAACCGATTCGGAGTATCGGATGTTGTACGGAGTACGGAGTAGGACCCATCTCTTGGTTTTTTCCCTCTTTTTCCCCGTTCGGCCCCGGCCCCAGCCCCTCTAATGCCTCCATAAAAATCATTTAGAGGAAAGTACGGACTCTCTTGATAGGAGGAAGGTCATTCCGGAAGGAAGGTAGAGTTCGTATAATGGTCTAATTGACCGCTTGCTTCCGATCTTCCTAGCCGATAATCTAATCAGATTAATCTGCTGATCTTGGCGCCTAGAAAAAGTTGCAGAACTTGTACGGAGTAGTTAATTTCTCCAATATCTCGGGCCAGAGTGCTCCGAAGCCGGCCCTTTTTGCGCAATATTATTATAGCGGATCAAGGGCGAATGTCAATATATATAACGTAAGCTGACAGTTTTAGTTATTTCACACCGTAATTACTATAGTTATATCTATAGCAATAGGAACTCTACCAGGTATCCAAATAAAAGAGGCTTATGAAGAAGTATCTTGACAGTTTATAACACAAAAACAGCGAGAAAGGATTTCCAATACCTCTTTTTTTTTGACCATAAAGATGGGAGACTAAGGGGCGGCCGAAAATATCTGCATCTGCCAAGCCTTACCAAGGATGATAGAGATCAATAGGCAGGCAGAGTCTTGAACCATTCGGCAAAAAGCTCCAGCCTGCTCTTCGAACCCAGACGAGTCTTCCCCCAACCACCCCCCAGCTCCTGCGTGTTCAAGTCCTGTAGGTCATTTCGATCCCATTGCACTAGTCCCTTGCCGTTGGGGTTGCCGGTCTTGATGAAATTCACCCAGTACGCATTCATGGTGGCGGCGATATGGTAGTCCTCCTCGGTCCAGGGATAAGCATCCACACCGTACAAATTGTTCAGCACGTAGGGGATCTCGGACATATGGAAGGCACCCTGACTTTGACCCGGAGGGGCGTGATCCCAGAGATAGGTCCAGACGGGACTCTTGGCCGATTCGCGCCACTTGTTGGCCCAGCGCCAGGTTCCTATCTTGGAGCGCTCGGTATACTGCAGGTTCTGGGCGGCGGAGGCTTCTGCGCTAGTGGTCGCGGGATATAGAGCGAGGAACTTCTGCCCAAACTTTGCACCAAAGGTTGAATTCAGGTTTTCCAAGTACTGGAGAACGGTGATGTTCAGGCCATATACAGCGTCATTCTCGTCCCTTGCATTGCCCGTGATGATGGGGACGTCGTTCGCGGCACCCTTCCGGAGACTGTTCTCGTAGGTGTCGGGAATCGCATAGTAGTCCAAAGTGGCCGTGAACACCCAGTCAGCCGACGAGCCCAGCGAAAACTGACTCGATTCGACCAGGTCATTCATTGGAAGCTTCCGAGCCTGCGCGATCGAGCTGACATTCTTAGAGGCAAGATACTTCACGCCTTGGTTGACAGCCCAGTCAAGCGTGCGGTAGTTCTCGGCGACCTCGGCACAGAGCGGATCGTGAGGGTCGCGCACACCACTCTCGATGATGGCGCCAACAATCAGACCCTTAGTCAATGGACTGTTGACAATATGTTGTGTCGCGGCAGATCCGGCGGACTGTCCCATGACAGTAATATGGTCGGGGTCACCTCCGAAGGCCGCAATGTTCTCATGAATCCACTTCAAGGCCGCGAATTGGTCAAGCATACCCCAGTTGCCCGAGCTGTTGTGGCCAGTGACCGCTTCGAACTCCCGGGAGAGATCCGGGTGAGCCATCCATCCCAGGGGACCAGTTCGGTAGTTGTAGTTGACGTAGACAACCCCCTTGTCAGCCATGCCTTCTCCGTTGAAGGTGGGCATTGCGGCAGTGGAATAGGCTGGGTAACTCCACATCACGACGGGCAGCTTCGCATTTGAGTTCTTGGCGGCGCTCCAGATATTGAGGTTCAGACAGTCCTCATCGACCGTATATCCTGCCGCTCCCGATGTACTCGACGGGCAGATGTTACCGAACTCCCTCGCATCCAAGGTGTCGTTCCAGCGTTTCGCTGGCTGCGGTGCTTTCCAACGGTTCTGGCCGCCGGTGTTGGCTGCGAAGGGAATCCCTTTCCATACCGTGATATCCTTCCAGTTGGAGAGATTTGCGCTGCTGGGGCTGCTGTTGAAAGCGGGATACCCCTGCACGGGTCCATATTTGGTGTCAATCACGGTATCATACAGCGCGGCTGCAACTCCGGGGACCTGACTCAACAGCCCAGTAAGTGCCACGGCGGTATGAAGAATGGACGGCATGGGGTAGAATGACGTGCGCAGAACGAAGGGTAAAAGCATTCAGATGTTATTGGTAGACCTAGGAATGTCTGATGAAGTATCCTATCTGATCACACGGCGACAGGGGTCCTTATGTATGGCTTTCGGTTTCATTATATTAGGCGATCCAACCGTTACGGCCCATTCGGAATTTTTAGCTAATAGAAGTAGACATCTCCGAGCGGTGGAGCCCTAGAAAGGTGATGGGCATACAGAGTAACTTCGGTTCGGAAAGAGATAGAGTGAGAAGGCGACAACCGAGAAAGGGTTTTATTGTCCATTCCTTTCTGTCTTTCAGTAGCCCCTAGTGTTCCGTTTCAACCCTCACAGCAATGGTGGTTTCCGCGGGAGCCTCTCTTCAGAGATCATAACTTATATCTAAATACCGAACTTCAAGTTGCGCCTCTGCTATATCCTTTACGACTGCGCATGGAAGATCCTTCGGGATATCGGTCTTCCGAAGCTTATTGGAATTGGGAAATTGACCAGGCAAAGTAGGCAGCCATTTTCTGTGCTCACTCTCTCACGCTCAGCCTTCAACTAGAGTCAGACCCAGATATTTCCGAACCCATTATTAAAAGTCCGATACAACCGCTCTAACTTACTTTCTGCGGGTAGAAGCATTAATTTAAAAGTTTAAAGCGAACTAGATTTCGTCAGTGGTGGGTCCTTCTCACGGAGTATACCCGTGGCTTCCTGTCCACCCACGGGCGCAGCCTGCTCTCTGTTGTAAAACTACCTTCTGTCAAGCTCCTGGGCATTGTTGTTTCCTTGTTTGCTTCTTTCATGGATCAATCCCTTGACATTTGTTCTTGCAGTGTGGTTTAATGGTCTTCTGCTGGGATAGGTATCAAGCTGTATTTGCAACCGTATCTCGAATAGACAAAAGACTATCACGAGAGACAGTATTGATTCAACATTCAGCACTCTATGGAAGTACTCATGACGATAGCAATGGGAACAGTCCTTGGCCATTCTAGGAAATATTAAAGTTACACTAGGCTGTGCTTTGCTATAGAATCTATCCGGGAATCAGACGCTGGCCGGAATAGGCCAAGAGACAAACTTGGTACTCCTGTAATCTAGGATTATAAACTAGAAAACCCTATGTAGACTACTAACTCCGAGGAACCAGGCCCGTCGATTCAATAATTCAGAATTCTTCAGCGTTTCTGACTAAACCAAAGCCAGTAACTACGACCGTGGGAGGCCTGTACTCCGCAGCATTCTCCGCGGCGGATCCACCTAACCCACTTATTTCCGGCGACAGACATATCAGCTCATCGAGTTCATTGTCTCGTTCTGAAACAGAATTAGGCAACTATTCGTTCGGAGAAAGGGCGAACAAAGGCTCGAATAGACTGGTTTCTGAATATGAACAAGAGAAGCTGCATTGAAGGATAATCTTGCAGATTTTTGTGAGAGGTGCCATATTGGGAGAAGGCTACATTAATACAGCATATAACACAGTATTACGTCTGCAGACTAACTACTGTAGCTATTTCTTACTAACCCCTGAACTGCCACACCATATTCTGTCTGTGATAGTATGTTGATTTTGTAGATCCTGTCAGCTGATAGCGAGTGTCGCATAAGCTAAATTTTGTGTGAAAACCCTTGATATCCATGAATCCTCGTACTGATATCATCATTCGCTGAGAAAGCCTCTGTTAATGCCGGAGTACTCGGCATATGTAGCAGTTCTCTAACTCTATTATTGTTCGGGGCTTTAACCAGTATAACATCCTCGGTGTGGTATGCGCTGCCCTAACATATTCAATTATGACGAGCAGAAACAAAGCCTTCAACAACTCGATTAATTATAATATCAGTACGTGCACCTATACACTCAACATTCTCAAGAACCGATTTCCAAGCTCCTTGGCAGCCAGCGGATTCCCACCCGATAATAACTCTCTATGAAGTGTCACACCACCAGTAACCTCCTTGGGTCCTTCAACCATATTTGCTCCCTCGTTGCGTAATGCCGATTCAACTTTCTCAACCTCTCCACCCCACATCGTCTCCATCATCCTCTCCTCGGCATCACTCCACGACGTGATCTCGTACCCTTTATACACGAACGATCCGTCGCCTGCCTTCTTCGTGCTCAACAGCGCATACGGTCCATGACAAATCACCGCAGTTGGCTTGTTTTCTTTATTGAAATACCGCAAAATCCTTCCCAGTTCAGCATCCTCTCCCAGATCGCTCAGCGGCGCATGTCCTCCTGGGATGAACAGCCCTGCAAAGGTAGCCAATTCATCATCACTAATGGTTCTGAATGGTCGAGGCCGACTGAATCCGTTTTCTTTCTTCATGCGCTCGATAAGTTCGTTCTCGCGTCGTCGCTCATAGAAGTTTCCTGCAAACGCGAGGAGCGATTCGCTGTTTGGATCCGGAGCCGGTTCTTGGCCCTTCGGTGAAGCGAAAGTGACTTCATGTCCGGCGTCAAGGAATTTCTGTAGCGGTTTGGCTAGCTCCATTAGGAAGAATCCGGACGGCTGGTCGACTGTTTTGCCGGCCTCTGGGCCGCTGGTCTTTTTGATCGGGAAGGAGTGGGCATCGCTGAGGACGATGAGGACTTTCTTCGGAGGCATTTTGCGTCGCAACTCGAAATTTGGATATGTTGAGTGAAGAGTGTTTCAAATGTTTCAGGACTCAATAGATAGGCCTTGTTTCGTGAAATTTGAACTATTGGGCGCCAAATGCTCCTTTTTATCGCTACTGTATGCTCGCTCAGTGAGGCCATCATAACATCAGAATGACGTAGCAGTATGCAGGCCATTTTCCTTGGGAAAACGAGTGAATCCAAGCGTCATCCTGACTTACACCGTATACTGTATAGAATAGTTCAGTTAATGCTTTTGGGTGAATTTCAAGGATAGGAAAGGCAGTTCTTGCATTAGTGTTGTCTACTAACTATATCTAGATTTCCAGATAGTCGACGTTCGTGGAAGGTTAGCAATCACCAGTTGCTTTGTACATCGCAGCATTCTTCAGCAACAACACCCATTGTCTCGACAGTTGCATTTCTTCCACCTGAATACCTTCAACTTCTATCACAAAAGGTTACTTTCACTGTAAGAAAAAAAGGTAGAAGCACACTTCCAGATATAGAATTATTATTAGTGTTGACAGTCACCAGCTCTCATTTTCGCCGTCACACTAATCCATAATTGGTATCGCACTAACTTGAAGTAGTAATTTTTTGCCTTGATGCCTTAAGACCTGCGAACAGTAAAAGATCTCGACAATCAAACATTCACATACAGTAACTTGTCGATTTCTTTTCTTGATCTGTCAGGGAAAAGGGGACATCGGGAGGGTAGCTTGTATAGGCCAAATTAAAGGAAATACAAATTCTTATGTGCATGGAATTCAAAGCATTACACTGTAGACAGAGAATACCATCAGTAAACTAATACACTCCGCCTCGCAGCCACTGACCGTTCAAAAGCTCTTTTGCCTTATGCTACATCCCAGCAAGGAGATAGGATTTAGACTGTATCCATGATCAGGAGCCACATAATCCGTACTCTCAAGGGAAGACCTCTGGTCAGACTGGCCCCATATGAACACAATGACGCATAATGCTGTTACCCATTCTATAGGAGATATATACGCCTCAGTAAGCCTCTTAATTTCTCGATAGTCCTGCACAAAAACTCTCACAATCAAAGTAAAGATGTCGAATTTAACAGATCTATCCCACAGAGAACCATCTACACGTAAGTACGCTGTGCACATTAGTCAACAATGTGTCGCAGGTAGCGGCTCTCGATGCCATATGCCATGCCCCATGACAAAACGCGTTTGAGAGAAGAGCCTAACATCTACATCAGAGGCTCGTATCGAAAAGTCCAAGGAGAAGTTATAAAATTCCCCAGGCGGTCTAAACGATCCAGATTCCCGGCTTAGAACCGGGGTTAGTGTCGATAAGAGCAAGGCCCCGGTTTAGCAGGATCTAGGCAAGGGGAGCACGCAACGAGAGCAATACTCGGGAGGAGGCTCAGCTTGTTCGTAAGTTCTCGATCTATTCTACAATTCCACCAAAGAATTGGGGATCATGAGATGCTAACTGGATTGTTCCAGGACTGGTCATATTGCTGACTACACTAGTATTCATTGATTGCGCTTCACATGAGGTTGACCATGTCGCTCTAAAGCCTTTTCCCGGGAACAGTCAATACTTTCAGTCTATTGAATTAATTATTTGCATTGATTTCAGAAAAACAGAAAATGTGTCGGTTAGGCGGTTGCTTTCGACTCGGAACTCAAAAATAGCTACAACTCCATGATCAAACATACCTATGAAACACATAGACTCCAAGCTCGCCATCTTATTACGCACCTAGGTTCCTCAGCCTTCTATCCTCCACTGCATCGTAATCCTCATATGTATAAGGATTTCCAAATCTCGGTCATATTAAATCCCGACGTAAAGGGTGCTAGTATCATTCGGTTCAATCGTGATCGTGCTCTGTTCCCTTGTGGCCACTATTTTTAGTGCACAATATCCGTTGATTTCCGAGTGTTCTTCAAATCCCTCTCCTTTTTCTTTACCGATACTTCCATGAGACTCTCACAATTCATTATTAGCGAAGGTTCTCTTTATTTCATGTCTTGGGTAATAGTTTTCTTTAATCCACGCAAGCTCCTTATCAATCTTGCGGACCGCAAAAACCAGGATAAACGTGCTATTGCAAAAGCCTAGATTCATGGCTCAGAATTTTGACCTATTCCCTTTTAATATCCTCTTCAGAGGTAATGGTGTGTTTCTAGGTGAGAAATCAGACCCCCTCTGACACTTTCAACACCGAGCGCAATTTTAGATTGCTCATCGAAGGCATTAGCTATGATTTAGGCTATATTATGGCTTTCATCAAACTCAACCAGCTGTAAAGTCTGACTGAAATTCACCTTTCACCTTCACACATCCAATCACATGCCTTCCGGAAGCGCATCACTTTTTTCTTTTTCTTTTCATATTTATTGCGGAAATCTCCATATTCAGTATCCGGTTATGGAAGCAGTTGTTTTGGTTATACCCTATATAAGTCCCAGTCCTGCCATCAATACAAGCCTCATCACCACTAAAACGCAAAATGGATTCACCTACTACTCCCCGACCCAACTTCGGGCGAGCTAAGCAGCAACGTGAACCACAAAAGGTCTGGCATCCCAAAGCCAAAAGCACTGGAGTATGTTGGATGGAACGTCCCGAGGCGAGGTTTTTCTACATGTATTTTGACATTCGCGACTATGTTCTCCAAAAAATGAGCACCACCGCTGATGAAGTGCGCTGCCAGGTCCTTCGTCGCTTGGTTCCTCAGCATGTAGGAAACGTGAAGCGACGTCTTCCCTGCCCGCCTAAGGAGGACTTGAACAAACCCCCGCCTGATGGGTTCCAACGTATTTCTATGAGATACCTGATGACTGATATTGGTACAGAACTTCAGACCAGCAGAGAGGACATCATTCCAGCGTTTCGAAGGATCAATGGTCATTTAGAGAAACTTATGAAGAATGTTCAAGGACCATTCCGACCATTCGAGCTCATGGATCCAGACTTGTTTCGTCAGTCTGTGCTCTTGAAGTTTGACTTTTATCCGCCTCGGCCTGAACCGAGTTCACAGCTTGATTCTGAACCCGATGACTGGCTTGCGAGTAGCTGTTCTGATTTGTCGGAACTAGCTACTTTTGAGCTTTCCGATTGCAGTTCGTTTGGTGCACAGGATGACGAGCCGTTCCGTTCGTGAATGTCAGGGAACTCCTATGCAATATTGCCAGTTCCTTTGAACCTGGGTATAATTGTATCTAATGATTTGATGATTTTCCTTCTTGAAATGCCTCTATCGTACTGTAAGCATCATTCCTATAGTTGAGTGCCAGATAAAGTCTATGACAGCAAGCGCTGCTTATGTTACACCATTCCTTTCATGTTTTTGGTTTAGACGTAAAATTTAGTTATAGTTAGGCTTAATCCATTCTACTTCAGGGTTCAGCGCCTGAGCGGCAAAACAAAGGCCAGGGCTCTATTGAGGTGATTTCAGTCATATGTTCAACTCTAATCTCTCTTAGTTTGATCAATCAATAGCCAATAACAAGATCCTGTTAATGATGGATTCATGTTCACTTCCGGATGGCCTTTCCAGGGAGATATGTCTGGAACCTTCCTGAGGATTTCTCGTACCCTTGTCTTTATCCTTTTCTTCCAGCATGCTAACACAAACACCCTTATGATAGCTACGAAATGTCCAAAATCTCATGTTTGTCTTGATAGCTAGAGAATTAATTATCCCAGTTGTACCTTTACAGCCACTCATTCCTTCAACGGTTCTAGTTTGCTATGGTGGAATACCTTTTGTTCATACAACTAGAATAAATTAACGTCATTGTCTCTCTTTGCTGCCACTCGTTGCACTCCTAACAATGGATTCTTTCCAACAAGTGCCTTTTTCGGTAGAGTTCTATGCTTGTATAGGATTTTCCCGACCTTCTTCCATTGCGCCATCAAGGGCTCATATTTATCGTCCAACTATAAATACTATCTTCAACTCATACATCAAACAGTCCGAATCAAAAACCCAACATCTATCCGACCATTCCTTCACTCAAATCCATCCATCCCTTTTCAACAAACCCTAGCCCCTCTCTCACAATGTCAGCTCTTGACCCGTGCAAACCTATCGATGAGCCCATCGACGGCCCAGTGCTCCCTTTCAAGTACCGCAACAGCTGGGAAATCATGCTGTTCATCGATATCAGCCATAGATCAATGGAACAGCCCATTGGGGATATCTGCAACAAGCTTTGCAATAAGCTAGAACAGCACCGCAAGGGAAAGCAAGATGCGCTGGGAGAGATTGCTCCCGGCCGCACGCGCCTGGCCTTGACATTCCATCTGAGTGAGCTTCCTCCTCCCCGGGAGTATACCAACCCTAACGCGGTCTACGACCGAATGATCTATCATTTGTCAACTTGCTTCAATCGTGGTGATCGGTTCGAAAACATTTTTCGGGTTTGGAAGAAATGGCGATTTGTTGATACTGTTGCGTTTGGGATTTATGAGATTCCGGAGGAAATTGATCGGGTTTTGTGTTTGCAGGAGGGGTGTACCTGTATGGATTGCACTTAGCTCTGTTTTATAAGGGGGCTCGTTACTCGTTACTTTGGAGGGTATATATCAGATCAGGTTCCAAATATATTTTTCTTGTACTATGTTTGCATAGATTAAATCGCAGATATCCTGAAGTTAAGGTTACCTCCTCTGCAGTGTAATCAGACCTCTGTTGACGGTCTCTTTTTTATGAAAAAGACATCCATTAAAACCATTATATGTTACATAAACCCCCACTATGTTAAATCACATACCCACATTCCCATCTCACAACCCTTCTTAGAACTTATATACCTGATCATTCTCAAACCCCAGCTTCCCCAAAATGCCCTCCCCGGATCCCCTCAACCCCACCAACGCCTCCTCCATCCCCGGCGGCCCACAAACAAACACCTTCGTATCCCTCCCCCTTCCTTCCTTCATCACCTCGCGCAACAACTCCTCCGTCACACGGCCCTTCCTCAGCCCCGAATCCTCTTCCCCGTGAGTAACCGTGTACACGTAATCAAATCTCCCCGGGAACCGCCTCTTATATTCCTCCAATTCTTCCTTGAGCAATATGTCCTGTTCTGTATTAACACCGAAAACCAAGTTCACATTCGTCTTGTCGTTCGGGTTCTTCAATATCCCTTGCAGGAGCTGGTAGAGCGGCGTAATTCCCGCTCCGCCCGCGATTAGGTATACTTGGGAGAACTGGTTTGCTTTCCAGGGGAAGCCCTTTAGTGGAGGCGGAGCCGCGAATGTAAGGGTGTCTCCTGGTACGAGGGAGTGGAGGTGTGTGCTTGCTTTGCCGTGGGGGTATTTTTTTACGAGGAGTTCGAGGTGACCTTTTTCGTCTGGATATAGTGCCATTGTTAGGAATAATTGTGAGATGGTGGTGAAAGATGCACTTACCTAGATCGCTGATAGGGGTGTATGGTCTCAGGACAGGAAGCCATCTCCCCTGGGGACGAGAGATGGTGAGAAGCGCCGCTGGAGGGGGTATGGTTGTTAGTCTCTGCGTGTTTGTTCGCTATGATCGAAGAACATGTGCTTCTTACAGGTAAGAGATAGTCCGCTCCTCGCATTCTTGTCCGGGAACTCGAACACCAGACGCTTCGTATCGTGGTTCACGGTCTTGACGCTCTGCAGGCGTAGCGTCGTGGGGCTGAAGCCCGAGAAGATCACTGGTGGCTCTGTAGATTCGGCCTGGGCTGTCGGGAAGGACGATCGCACGCTGTAGATCCCGATACCGAGGATCGCGAAGCCAGAGGCAACGGCGGCGGTGGATTTCAGAGACTTGGGCAAAAATTGAGTTGAAGACATATTTATTTGATTGCGAATTAATGCAGGGATCTATTGCGAGTCCTTGAATCTGGATGGACTGGTATTTATGTTCAGTCCACAATTTCCGCCAAAACCCGCAAAACCCGACGGGGCTCACGGACCACGTAGGGGAACATCTGATCTTATGGGGCCGCAACGCAGTGCAGTCCTGCGTTCGAACTATTGTGGAGTGTACTATGGCTGGGCTGTGTGCAATGAGTCAACGCGATTCCTGATATGAACAAGCTTTGGTAGTATAAATCTGTTCTCCCCACGGGCAGGACAACTGCCTGATTGTCACCACGCAGGTATGCATGAATAACCCTTCGCTAAAAACAAGAATTGACGCTTTTTGGGGCGTGACATATTTGCCAGAAAAGGATTTCTAACAAGATGAACGTAACGAATCAGCACGCATGAATCAGTCCCAGCGCTCCTGGCTTCATGTTCGGTCTCAGTCCATCCAAGGCTTCATTCTCGAAGTCATTCTTGTCCGGCCCGTCGTTCTCCAGAAGAATAGCCCGAAAGCGCTCGACGCCCTCTGGCGGCAATCCAACATCTTTGGCCATCTTCTCGATATCGGTTTGACCACCAAATGTTTCCCCTGCACAAAACTCAAATATCCTGGCGACTTCCTCTTGGTGGAGCCTCTCATCCTCGACGTCGACGGTACCTTGGATTACTGACGCTATGAACATATCTTTGGTTTAACCGGGCTAATTGTGGCAAGCATACCTAGTTGGAAGATGTGGAATGCGCGATCAAAGCTTCCCTCCGCCGGATCATTCAACACCGGCTCCTCGCGACTAGAGATCTGCTTGCGGGTTCTGGCGACAATGAATAGAAACCTGGCATAACTTTCAGCGATCTTTTTCGTATGCCAGTCGGCCGCGACGGCCTGGTCACAGTTCCCTCTTTCCGCTGCGCAAATGGTTACCGCAGCAGACAGAGCTCCCATCAAGGCCATGTGCACCCCGGACGAGAAGAGCGGATCAATGAAGCATCCCGCATCGCCGACGATTCGCAGATATGGGCTGGCATATGTTGTGGCATTATACGACCAGTCAGCCGTGGAATGCAAATCCGAAACTAATTCCGCCTTCTCCAGGGGATTCTTGATTCCTGGGGTATTCTCAATTGAATTGACATAGATCTGTGAAGGGGATAAGCGGTGTTCTCGTTTCTTGGCCACCATAATTTCTTGCTTCATGACCACCCCGATGGACACCATCTCCTTCAGTGGAATTGCCCAGATCCAGCCACTGCCGTCTATGTCTATTAGCTTTACCTTCAAGAGAGGGTGGACGAGCGCACCTCTGATAGCTTCAAAATACGGGTCATTTTCCATATGCGTACCCTCGCCAAACACACCACATTTTTCCCAGTATCCCCACGTGGCGGCATCTTTTAACGCCGTGTTCATCTTCCGATTCTTCATGTACTTCGTACTCACGATTCCTGAACGCCCCGTGGCATCAATCAGATACTTATATCGAATGGCTCCGCAGTCTTCCGTCGTAGCCTACGTTGCAGACACCGGTCGCCCCAAACTATGGCTGGCATTATCAGGAGTCGACTGCGCCGAGTTATCCATGGCTCCAGTAGGCGCAAACTGTAGGGATGTGACTCGAACTGGAGTGAAGACCTTGGCACCACACTTGACCGCGTGTTTTAGCATAAGATCGTCGGATTCCGATCGCAGGAAATTCCACGTATAGTTCTCAGGACCACCGGCGCCGACGAAGTCCGTGTCTTTGCACGTCAGTGATCGCTTTTATCTGGTACAGAGGGTGCGAGGACCTACAGGCTATTGGTTTCGAGTTCAGTTTAAACACGCCGCCATTCTGTGATTGTTAGAGCTTTCACTCGATGATAATGTCGCATGGGAACGATAACGATGTCTACCTTCTTGGTAAACCCATGCTCTTTGAACTTGGTGTCCAAATCAATGTATCGGAAAAAATGGCGGATGGAAGGAAACATACTTTCACCGATGTGAAATCTGGAGATTTACTCCATCTGATTCAGAAATACATCCTCAATCAAAGGTGTTATGGACAACCACATACCGCGGAAACTCATCAGCTTCCAATAAAACTGTCTTCAACCCCTCTTGGGCCAGCAGCGACGCCGCATAGGACCCCCCAGGTCCTCCACCGACCACTAATACCGTGCATTCTGCCGGGATTGGCATTCTGTGGATATGGTTGAATGGTAGTTTGCGGGGGGAGGGAGAACGGGGTAACAGGGCTGCAAATTTATACGATTGATTGGCCCACTTGCCACATGCAACGGTCCTACTCTATTCGGGCCCTGCCTCTTCAACAGTTGCTTGTTTTGGTTCGTCTTGTTCAGACGATCTGGTTGCTTGGTCACATGGCGTCATTGGAGCCTTGTTTTCGCGGCAATCAGAAGGTCCGGGCGAACCCTAATTGGATTTCCTTATGAGGAAGCGCGCTCACTACTCTGATTGAATTGAGCGTATGATCTCTCATGGTGATCTGTGTTACGTTAAGCTAGGGCCTAGAGCGACTTTTTTCGATTTGCAGTGATGCTTATGATTCAATTAACCGATACCTATCAGCCAAACAGAGTAAGAGAAAGATATTTCCTGGTCAGTCTTCTACCGAGCCTACTATGTGAATACCATGGGTCCGTCGTACCTTCTTCGGAAGCTCTAATCAGCAAGATAGCAAGATGGTCATATTCACATGATGTGTATTTTACGCACGGTCATTTGGATAAGGACCTGCGACTTGATTTGTTCCCTTACTCTACTGTTTCTGATTATTGTTATCTCACGCGCCTGAATATTCTTAATCGCAGCCTGTGTATCTCGCGATTACTAGAGTGTAGGTATACCTTCTTAAATTATAGAGAGGGTCGATTGCATTCCTGGTGCTAATTGAATGTTTCTATTACTTGGAGTTAGTCGATTGCCTTACACTCAAGGTTACATCAGCGTTCAACACGGCCTTAGGCTTCCGGCAAGCGCCCGCATATGTATTCACTTCAATAGATAAACTCCTTCAGGTTTGCCGCTTTAAGTAGTGTCATCACATTTATAGGACTTTGCGCAAAACGATCTGACACCACCCGCAACCTGGCTTTTTCAATACGCACTTTCAATTATCCGAGTGCGAATACGTCTGTGGTTTATTTCTGGTACGTTTTGTGCGATGAAACTCACCCGGGTTATATATCTTCGGGACATCATTTCCAGTCGCTGAGTTCTGAGCGACCCATGAGTAACCCCTCTTTCCAGCAACAGCAGTAACAGAACAGAAAAGAAGGGTAACATTTCGAAAAGTCAAACGGGATGGATGATGGGGGGGAAAAAAACAAATAGATTGCGTGGTCTGAGCTGAAGTCAAAAATGGCAATAAGCGGGCGGGGCGCAAGGCAATAAAAACAAAACAAAAAAGAAAGACGTAGATGATTATTCCGATACGGGGAATCGAACCCCGAGCTGCCGTGTGAGAGACGGCGATGTTAACCATTACACCATATCGGATGATCGTTGTAGTCAGTGTCAGGTTTATGCTTTATAACCTCTTGGTCAATATCATGAGTGCCAGAATGCATTCATCGTGGTCGGAATATCTATCATTCCGATGTCAACGGTCGTCACGTCGGTGATTTGGACTATTTCGCCAGCCTCCGAGCTCCGTCCGCAACATGAGTCGAAGCCCCACACGGTGACCTACCTAACTAGCTTGGTCTTGACGCGGAACCCCTTGAATCTCTTATCGTGAAAGCCTTCAGAACCACAGCCATGCTATGTCGGAACAAGCGTGCTCAAGATTAATCGACGAACACCCCATCGGACACGGGCTCGATTCTTTTCGCGCTTCCTTCAACTCGATTTGTGCGGGTATAGGTGGTGACCTTGATCGTCTTGACCTAGAAGGTGAGGGATAGACAATCCAGGTACGAGGTCTTTTCTGACAGCCCCTGCAGATGCTCAAGATCTCACGTCCAGCCTACTCACTGCTCTTCAACTCCTTCCTATCACCCGTCTTCTGCGATCAAAGTCAGGGAGAAGCACCGTTCGAAGCGACCTCCTGAGACTCATATCTGCTGTCGCCTCTGATGGCTTCGATTTCAACCGTATAAAACCACTACTAAAAGTAGCAATCTTAGTGGAGACACAAGATGCCGTGATATGGGATCTAGTGTCTTCCATCGTTGTTGAGCCCACGCCTCCCCGCCTAGCTGCCTCTTCCGTAGAGCAGACGCCATGGCAACACACGACGAGCAGCTTCGTGCACTCGTCAGAACCTCGCCGCGACGTGGACAGAATCCTCAAATCCGAACTTGGACCCCTTTATGTCGGTATTCCGAATATTTGCGAGACTTTCTTTGGAAGTGTGCCTGATCTTGAGGCAACTGCTATAGAAGTCTTGCGAAGATGTACCGAGGGCGAGGACCCGTTATTTGGCGGGGAGGGTTGGGCGGGTTGGCCTGCGGAGGCCAAAGAAAGCAGCGTTCTGGCATGGTTTGGTGGTCTGATCCCAAAACTTGTGGCTTTTGCGGAGGAATATCATTCAATATCCACATATGGCCGGAAGTTGTTGGCCCAGCCGAAAACCCCACTTGCGGGCTCCACAGGTAAACGCAGCATGGATATTGGGTTCGTGAATAGTCAGCCAGGGGAAGAATTTACTTACAACTGGCCGCATATACTCATCCCTGGTGAGTTGAAAAGCAACACAGCTGCGGACAAGGCGTCTATGTCGTGGATCGATCTCGCGACCTACGCCAGGGAGGTGCTTGCCGCCCAGGATACCCGTCGGTTTGTTTTGGGCTTTACCCTCTGTGGATCCTTCATGAGAGTTTGGTTATTCGACCGGCTGGGTGGGATTGCTTCGGAACGCTTCAATATCAACAAGGATGGTAGTCTGCAGTTCTTAATGTCAATACTCGGGTTTCTTTGCATGGACCGCGAAGAGCTCGGCTTCGATCCTACAATTATCGCCATGGGTGATGAGAGGTATATTGAAATTGTACGCGATGGTCAGACGGAGGAACTCATTCTGGACGAGGTGATGAAACGTACGCGCTGCATTGCTGGTCGCGCAACGACTTGTTGGAAGGCTCATTGTAGAGGCGACCCATATACCCGACTTGTTATTAAAGATTCATGGCAGTACACTGATCGGGATGAAGAAGGCGAAATACTACAAGAAGTGACTGACAGGGCTGTGGTCAACATAGCTCGTTACTATTATCACGAGACTGTTCAGGTCCGCGGTGCAGATGACGATATTCGAAACAATATTCGCAAAGGCCTACAGGTAGTCCATGCTACGAATTATCGTCAACTGCATTCATTGTTCCTGTCAAGTACGAATGCCGCGAATGTTCAACAGAAAGGTCGCAGCAGCAGCCCTGGTATGAAAAGGCCGTCTAGCGAGGCTGAAGCCGTTTCCCCGCCGAGTAAGCGATCTTGTTCATTATCTTCAGCCAAGCTCAGCATCGACACATTGTCCAATAGGGTCCATCGGAGGGTCATCCTTCGTGACTACGGAAAGCCGATCTACAAAGCAAAATCTCGAGCGGCCCTGCTTGCTGGATTAGAAGGTTGCACCGAAGGACATCAATCTTTACTTGAGTCCGGTTTTCTTCATCGGGACATCTCCATCAATAATCTTATGATTAACGACGATATAGAGAACCCATCCTGGCCAGCCTTCCTAATTGATCTAGACCTTGCCATAAGACAGAAACGGAATGGCGTGTCGGGAGCACAAGGAAAAACTGGCACAAGGGCTTTCATGGCCATCGGCGCATTACAAGGCGAACAGCACTCTTTTAGATAGCCCTGCATAATAGTATACCGTTACTCCACAACATTGCGGCCTTTGGCTAAAAGTGGATTGTTAATAGTTCTATATCAGAAATGCATACTACGACGTTCCTCCAGAGTATTGGCGTGGCTCTAGAATACGATGCAGTCAACAGTACTGGCGCTGATCGAGCCAAGGTGTACAGAGATCGGCTAAAGTTTTGCGCTGAGATTCATTAAGTCCCAGGCTCGCCTTCCTTGATACACAATCCGAGCTATGGCACCATGGTCCAATGATAGGTGTTCCCTGCGGCCCCTGAGCATTAAACCTCTTATTGTCTGAGTGAGACCTTCTCCAAACACTCCGTCAGACAACACAACAATGGGTCTATATGAAAGTAAAGTGGTGATTGATTCCCTCTCTAAAGCCAACTGAAACGCGTCCTCTCCACATTCGTGATGAACAGAATAAGGGGCTATATTCCGGCCGTTACCATCTCTCATTCACACTAGCTTAGCAATTCGAAGGACACCATGAATGGCTATCCAGTATTGATATGACCAGAGGGATCCGTGCTTCAAACGTTCGCAATTGGTAGTACGGTAGAACCACGCTTTTCTCAGTTACCATCCTCTTCGCGATAAGCCTACGCGCCATATCTTTCCTGGTAAGCTTGCGTTTCTCTATGGACGCGCCTCCCCCCACATATTAATGATCAAGCTTTTCCCAACTAGTATGTCCCTTTCCTTTGCAGTTAGCGATCTATGTTTGAAGGTTCATAAATAAATAGGCTTAATGTGTTCATACCCATTATTAATGTTGCCGTTTGCATGAGAAAGCATGTTCGGGAGTATGGATATCGGTGACAGATGGTCCGTCCGACCCAGCCGATCTCGAGTATCGCACCGACGATGAAAAGAATAGTCCAGAAGGCCCGAGTGCGTAGCACATGAGGCATCTGTCCGACCGAGGTGCGTCCTTCATTAACTGCTCGTATCGCCCAGGACGGAAACAGTAGCGGTTAAAGAGGGCGGTTGGATTTGGGCTGGCAAATGAGATTAGATAGAAGATGAATCTATATGTCGATGCCTATCCATACACTATTCCCAAATAGGCAACACTCGTACTCGCGAGGCTAGTTCTAGGCGATGTCAGAGTCAGTATGGGGCCATAATATGCAAGCTTATAATAAGGTAAGCCAATCAAGACACCTAACGTCAGCCAGTCAGCCACAAAACTGAAAGGAGCATCAGCCATCAAGGTTGTATAACAGACCTGCTAACTGCCAAAGCTAAACCCGCTCATTTCCGCTCATGGACAGTGGAGCTGCACTAGGTAAGGGAATATCATGGCTACGGCCATTGAGAGAGCTTCCAAGTATGCTGAGTGGGTTCGTTCGGGCTTGCGCATTGATCGCATCGGATAATGCCAACTTACTCCGTGGCCTAGCTGTCAAATATCTGCTAATTCCAAATGATCAATATTAGAATCAATAGGAAAGCGAAGGAGAATGTTGTTGCCTGACTTTGATCTAGGCAGCCATTTGGGTGTAGTAGGACAGCACATCATTTCACATGGATAATTGTCGCTCTGGTGACCCGAAATAACTCGAATCATGTCATTCTGACGCGATATAGATACCACATGATTGTCCAATTTTCTGAATCAAATTGCCCATGCACGCCCCTTCTGTCTCTGTCACTGCGCATCTCGACACCTCAAGACTATCTCCTCTTAACAATAACCCATGTCGTCTTTGAAAGTTGCCATAATTGGGGCCGGTCCCGCCGGCTGCCTACTCGCACGTATCCTTCATCTTAACGACATCAGCGTGACAGTCTTCGAGGCAGAGCCGTCGTTTGATGCTCGCACTCAAGGCGGGACTCTAGACATGCATCCCAAAACCGGCATCGCAGCTTTGAAAGCAGCAAATCTGTACGACGAGTTCATCAAGCATGCGCGATTCGACGGCTCAACACTCACCGTCTCCGACAAAAAAGCTCAACCTTACTTCAAGCTCCCTCGTATGTTCGCGTCTAATCCCGAGATCGATCGCCTTGAACTTCGACAGCTGCTTCTACGGTCCCTTCCCGACGGACTAGTACAATGGAACCATCGTCTTGAACGGGTAGATGAGCACAAGCACCTGCATTTTGCTCACCGCATCGAGAAAGGGTACGATCTGATCGTTGGTGCTGACGGGGCTTGGAGTCGGGTCCGCGCGGCGATGACGCCCATAGAACCGGAATACTCGGGCTTATCAGGCTTCAATTTATCTATTCCCAATGCCAAAGAGAACGCCCCCGAGACATACGAGCTGGTAAATCGCGGATCATTATTTGCCTATTCTGACGGCAAGTCCATCATGGGACAGCAAATGGGCGATGGAAGTATCCAGGCGGCAGTGTACTCGCGGCAAGATGAATCCTGGGCGAAAGAGATGCGGGCCAAGAAGCCATCCAAGGAGGAAATCTGCCGAGAATACGAAGACTGGGCGCCGGAGTTGTTGGACATGGTCCGAAAGACAGAGGGCGACATGCGGATCATGGCATTGTATATGCTTCCTGTGGGAACAAAGTGGGAGTCTCGACGGGGCGTCACTCTTGTTGGTGACGCGGCGCACCTCATGACACCGTTTGCCGGCGAAGGAGTTAATATCGCGCTAGAAGATGCGATGCAACTGGCTGAAGCCATAATCAGCACCAAAGACCAGGATTTGCATACTCAACTTGACAGCGTGGTGCGATATGAGAAGGAATTGATGGATCGAGGGGGCAAGGCACAGGCGCTGACACAGAAGCTCATGAGATTGATGTTCTTCACGGAGGGCGCACCGCGGGAAACTATTCAGGATTGGATTATTGCGCGGGCTTCCTATGACTGTGATCCTAGGGTGAGACCGCTGCTATACCCCTTTCTAGTTGCGGGAGTATATGGGATTTATTCTGTTTTCAAATTGGTTGTTTGATTCATTATCCTGTTACACATTTTAGGTAATATCGATTAGCTCATGGTCATTCGGAGGTATCTGTCTAGTTGCTAGCGAATTTCGATACTGGATCTGACACCGCTGCGTGCACAAGAACTGATGGCAGGATTTAACCAACCAACCTCAAAGTAGAAGGTCTTGTACGATATTTGTCTCCATACCCAGTTCATTTGGCTTCGTCGTAGTCAGCCCGGACCACTGTCCTGCTATTCTTAACGCAATTTGTCGACGAAAGATCAGACTCTGCTGCCAGTCGAGATGTTCTAGAGCCTTCATTTTGCTCAGGGGCCTATATCGATGCTTCCAAGCGTTTCAAAATTGTGATAATAATGACTAGATTGATTGATATCGTACGATAGTCTAAGACCGTATTGCAAGTCGGCGAGGTATAAACATGGTTAATATGACCGCAAATTAGGCCCAACATGCTATAAGTAGCTCAGCCATTAGAGGAACCCATGATTCCAATGGAATCTGGCTAATGAGTTTGCTAATGCGTATTCTTGTTATAGAGCGAAATTGAAGTTAGGTATGGCTTGACCTATACTCATTTAAGCAGGTCCGAAAGTAAGACAGCACACCTCCATATAAAAGCAAATTCTCTCCTATAGAGAGTAGAACTGAAATTTGTCTACATCTCGGCATATTCCCCTCGGTCCCAAAGCGGATCTGAGATGACTTTCGGGCATATACCCCAAGACCTTCAATTACATGTTAAACTTATCTGGAAGAATCTCGCATTACGTCTTGAAGCAACGAGTAAATATACTGACTTGCAATATTTCTCACGTCAGGAAAGGCTCCTTAGCAACATTAGGGCTAACCACTGTGCTGACGCCAAGACTGATCAGCATTCCCAATACGAGCCACAGCAATAACGCATTTGGGGGCTCAGCTCGAACGAGCGTTGCATTTGACCGAATCTGGAAATAGCTCTGGTTAAATAGAAACTCAATACGTTCCAGCCCGTACCTAGAAGAATTTTATTTGAGCTACGTTGGATGGAGGTCTTGGCGCTGCGTCATTTGCATCTGCGGCGCGTTCGTTTCACCACTCGCGGCCCCCATTGTTGCTAGCCAGCCCTACAAGTCAGCATGCTGGCACTGCCCGGTTGTATGGGTGGTTGTGGTATGTATAGACGTTGTGGCGCTGGCATCTGACGGCGTTGGCGAAGAGCGCCATGTTTGACCAGTTCGGGAGAAAGGGGGACAGGAAGAGATGACTGCGATGGGGTTTCAGCTTCCCAGTTGAGTATATTTAATATTGTCCAAAGCCCCGTATAACTTCAATTCCATCATCAGTTCTACCTCAGTGTATTTCTTTTCTCCTATCAGTTTATTAAGTTCAAAGCACCGCATATACATAACATAGCTCGTCATATCTTCTATATCAAGAGCTACCGGTCAGGGAACAATTGCGAAGTTATATCACCTCCGGATTCTTTCGGGAAATTATAATATCTGCAAATATGCACCCCCAACTTTCGACGATCGGCGTCGCCCTCCTTCTTTCTGCCTCTTCTGTCTTCGTTGGAATCATAACGCCGCCCTCTTCCTCAACGCTCGATATCATGAGCCGTGACGCCCCCGAGGAACACTCAATCCAAATCCTTGATGATCGGTCCACGATTCCATCTATGAGCGATGAGCACCTTCCACACTTATATGATCGGGACGACGACGACGATCATGATGAGCGAGATGATCGTGACGATGACGATGACGACAATGACGACGACGGCGTGTTGGACAAGATCAGAGATAAAGCTAGTGACATTGGAGACGACATCAAGGACGGAGCGAGCGATATCAAAGACGATGTGAAAGACGAAGTGGACGACGTGTTCGACGATGGCGTTGGGGCTCTCCGTCCTGGAATCATCCTGCCGGGATTATTTGCTGCTGTTGTGGTGGCTGTCGCGGGAATATAATGCGGAACCTGTAAATGCACTGCAGGAAACAACATATAGAACATTTTCAGGCCGAGCGAACGGCAAGTTGATTGATGTTTAGTTCTGTGTTTTCTTTTTGGCTCTTGGATTTGCGTTCCAGGATAGGGTTTAGGCTGGTTAACGCAATATATGCGCGTTTATACTTTAATTGAAGGAATGCATTGGACTATGGAGTAAGATAAAGTATTCTCATTCCGCGCTTGAGGCTTCATAAGCCATGTCTTGAAAGGTACACGAACCACACAAAGAAGGTCTAAAAGGAAACGTGATGAGACAGGTATTAGAGATGGAGACAGCGATATCGAGGGATGAATAGGAACAAGCTATATGCGCCGGAGGACGATCGATGCACATACACAAACGATGGAAGCTTTCATAACGATCGAAACAGCGAATGAAAGGCATCACCTTTTCAGCTCACCAAAAATCAATCAATCGCAGGGTTGCAGTCCCCAGCACCCTATTCCGGAATGAAGTCACCTTGAACTCTATGGAACCCGTTCTCGCCCGGAGTATCATCTCAATCTTTAAAGGGACATGATAGGTCTCTCGGCCATTGATGGTTGCTCGGAACATATTTTCCTGCCCCATACCCAACAATTCGCAGCGTATACCAGCAGCCTCTGGGGCATCTGATCAAGATCAAAATATTAGAACGTGATGTAGAGATAAATACCAATGATGGAGAAGATGTGGGAGGAAATGGCTGTCTCATACCAAGATCACCAAATCGAGTTGGAGGAGGGTCCTGTTTTGTCGCGAAGATGCGGACTGTTTTTACGGGGGGTTCCCGTTCAATGTGAGTGCAGGAAATGGTCTTGAACCTGGTGTCATCGTCTCCGTACGAATCCCCTTTTGTCAAAAGCCAATAAATCTCTTGTTCTGGCGGAAACCCAACAATGGCGTTGGGCTCAGACATATTCTCTATGCCAAATGAACATCTTGAAATCCGTCGTGTAGGGCCATGCATGCTATAGCCTCGCACAACGCCACCTTTTACCACTGCCAAATGTCTATCAATCATAGTTAGAATGTTTTGTTAAGCAAAGCCCACGAATCAAACGAAAAAAGATCACAGACGGATTATTCGGCCCGCAGACCTGGATACCTCTGCTTTCCAGATGAGCATCAACCGTTGTACGCAGATACGCCGAGTTGGCGAAACCTCCGACCAAAAATAACTTCTACATCCGCATCAGCTCAACATCTTGTCTAGAACCTAAGAAAACCACGACCATACGTTGACGGATTTTCCCCGTGTCTTCACCCTCGTCGCATCAATTTGTTCATCGATCAGCCGAGTGATCTTCATGACAACTGGCTCCATAAATCTGAGAAGAACGGTGCTGGGTGTTTGGTTAGTAGATTTAAAGCAAAGAATATTTCTCATGAGGCATATGGATGTAATCAATACCTGCTGAGACAAACGAGAGAGCTGTCTTTGTGGTAACAAGGAATAGCACGGCCCCTGGTTGTCATGGTCAAGGGAAGATAGAAAAACTCTTCTTGTTGGGTGTTATCAAATTGACATTTTGCATCTTCGAAATGGCGCATAAACTCGCTCCCCGGTCCGCTGAGATTCAATGGGAGCTCTGTAAAGCTCGATCCGAACTGGTCATTCATCCATAGGTAAAAGTTTCGGTCTATAGCGGTTGACCCACATAGACCGCCTGTATCCATTCAGTCGGCATCCCGGCAGAGTTAAAGAGGCTTCTTACCCATAGAGCTCGTGAGCTCGTCATATAAAAGTGGACTTGTATCAGCCACGTGGTAAGTCGTGAGATCCTATGAGCTGTCAGTAGGCTTCCACGGTTTATGAGACACATCTGTCATTGTATGCCAGACTCACCACGGTACCGCCACCACAGTTAACGATCATGAGGCAGTCGCCTCCCTGCCGCACAAACATTAGCCTGGGATAGAGGTAGACGGCCTAGGGTATACAGGTGCGTGTATGATACCTCTAGGATACTTCCAGAAAGCACTGTTTGGTCAGCGACAACCAGGGCCATTGCGGCCTCTGGCTCAGTGAACCCTAACATTGAAATCTTGGCATTTTTAAAGAAGTCTTCTTCCCCAAAGCCGGCTGCCCTGGCAATAGTCTCGGTCGCAGAGATGGATCTTGCCGACCATGTCGCCGGAAACGTGTAGATAATCTCCTTGCGCATGTTTGCCAGATTTGCCCCAAATCTTACCTTCAGCCGGGAATAGGCAAATTGTAGCACTTCCACAAGGAAGTCCTCGAGGACATTTTCGTGCGTTTTCCCCCGAGGAATTTGGAGAATCCCCATTTTTGTTGCAAACTCTAGAGCCACGTCTTCGAATTGGTTCCCATCGGCGAGGTACAACTTGGTCCAGGAACAAGCAACCATTCCGGGTTCGACTCCGTAGCCCCATCGCACCGCAGGTAGGGGCCTATTTTGTTTCGGATAGGCGATGCGAGTTGGTACCTTACCACTCATGTCGCTGCCACGTTGGTTAGGCCAGTCGTCTATGGTATGGATGCCTTCGATATCCATGTCACCACCGAGATATTTGGCGGCAACACCTAAGCAGGGATCTTTAGTAATCTGTGCGAATAGACATACGGAAACCAAGATGGTGGGGGACCAGGAACAACGAGGTAATGCAAAGACATAAGAATACAAATACAAGGAATAAGAAAAAAAAAGGCAAGTGCTGAGAGTGGAATCCTTCAAGTTGGGAGAAAATTTCCACAGACCTGTATATGTCGTCCCCAAGTCAATTTAAATGACCAGGTCGGGTTTGGTATCCATGTCGAGATGGTGAGATTCTTGAATAAAGAGAGGAGTGGGAATGAAGGTAAAGGTCTCTAATAGAAGTTGAAGAAGATCTGAATAAATTGGCAGAGGGGTAAACGGTGAAAAAGTAGCTCGTGGAGGAGTAAAAAGAGCTGTACCCTCTTTTGCCTCTGTGCTTTCTCATTGCCCTGAAAAGGTTCGTGTTACTCCTACCACAGCAAAGTGATGGACCTGGACTCCTATCACGGCAAACGCTAAGCGATTGTTCAGTACATCTGGGGCCTTCTGCTGTCAGGAGTGGTCGAACCAATTGATCAATGTGCCATCATGCAAGAGATATGCAGACCCAATCTCTAATTCGGTACGTAGTAGCCACTTTTACTTGGCATTTGCTTTTGACTTGCCTACCTAACCCATGAGGGAAAGACAACATCGGCGATAGTCGTTCAATACCCTCCGTTCATTTTCGAGGAAGTCAGTAGACATTCCCCGACACTAAAGTGAAACCCTGTTTGCGTCGCCAACGGCAAAGGCTGGGAAGGTCTCAGCTTCTCACCGACATATCTTACATTCCTGCCCACTCTATGAGACCATCTGTTCAGCTCGGCCAGAGTGGAAGAGCCCACGACATGCTGCATAGCAGAGCACCGGTTCCCAGTTCACCTCTAGTGCCATTTGGCCACAGGTCTAGTGAACAAATTAAAATATTACCTCTAAACCTCACAGAGCACCTCAAGACTCTCTCTGCCAGAATCCAACGGCTTGATTCCCCGCCGCTGCAGGCAGCCGTTCCCTGACTCTAGAGAAGAAATTGTGCCGGAACGACAACAAACGGATAGCCCAGCGAATTGATTTCCGTCAATGCGCCACTTCTGTCCATTGACTGGGTTGCAGAGACTGCCTCCGTGAAACACTTGGGTCCGCAGCCACTGTAACCACAAAGAAAGTTCGCTCTCGGTGGCTTCAAAGGCTACCACTAACCAGCCAGGCAACCAAATGTTCTGTTCTTTGATAGTTCTATTTTTAGTCCGAACAAAAGACTCCGTTGTTAGGAACCTCCAGGTTCCGGGTAGTCATGTAACTCATAGCTAGTATCATAAGTAAGGGCTTCGCCCACACCCAGCTGCTGCACTCCATGCAGCTTCTTCTTCGCTAATACATACCTACGTTCAACGGTTTGTTGCTTATAGTTGTTTCTTTGATGCTTTTGCTGTGAGAACCTTCGGAGTACTGGGATTTGACCGGTCACTATTCAGGATAAATACATCGATCAAGTATCTCCTTCATTATCGAGACTTTATCGATCCTTGTTTCTGCTACCATACTCTTGTGTTTCCTTCAAGAACTTGAATCTGCCCCATTCACACTCACGAACACACTTGCTCACTTATTCATTCCCCGTCTTTCCCTTTCTCTCTCACGTCGGTGCTTTCTCATCTTGTCGTATCTTTTGTGGATTCCCATTACCATTGCTGTTTCGTTTCCGTGTTCTTGTCGAACACTGATTGTATCATGGGCAACGGAAAGAGAACCAAGACAGCAGGGAAGGAAAGTGCGGTAAGTCTCCAAGCCTGTAATACCGCCAATTGAGTGGCTCTTGCTGATAGCCTGCGACCCAGAAAAAGTGCCGCTCCCCCAGACTGGCGAAGGAGCAGTCTGTCCCCAGCGCCACGGCTGCATCTCCATTCAAGCAGCAACCTGTGGACCACAACGACACTGAGCAGAAAGAACGTGAATACTTTTTCCCTGGACCTCCCTCTGACGAATGCCTCTGGTTTGGAACCGGCCCTGCCAAGGAATACAAGCGCTGGGGGCCACTGAGCCCCAATTGGGCATTCGACCTGAGGAGAGTTCAGAAACTCAGCGGATCGCGTGGCGTGCCCTGGACGGATCATACCTTGGGTGCTTGGAGTAATATTGAAATTGATGTGATAACGGAGCACTTACGCAGCTTCGCGTTCAATTGGACAATGCAGTATGCAGTTGGGACGGAGAATGCAGAGCCCGTCGAAGAATTGATGTCTGCAGATCAAAAGCAGGCTATCCTGGATTCACTGGACGGATACTGCATCACAAAGGAATGGGATACCTTTCTGGGATACCTCCCCCAAGAAATTCACACCTTCCTCCCATCGTTGTTGACGCAGGCTCTGTTGTCCAAGGAGGCCTTTGACACCATTTTGGCCAACCCTTTCTTCTTCGTGGATACAATGGACAACCGGACGGATGAGATCCAAAGCGTACCCCCACCATTGGGCTTGGAGCTGTACAAGACATGGAAGCATATCCGAAAAAGTGAGTTCCCCTTCAATACTTGTTTGGTGGTCTTTTTGGGCTGTTTGCTAACAACCTGGTCACCACACACGACAGTTAATATTGTGGGTGCTGAGGAGTGGCGCTGCAGAACCCTTCGAATGTTCTGCGACGCAAGAGCCAAACGTTGTTACAATGAGTCTGTGGTCCTGCGGATCGTTCACCACCGAAAGTCGGCAGCGGAGCTCCTTGCGAAAAAAGTGCTGTCCGAATCGCACCCAGTGTATCCGCTGCTATGTCCTTTGACCGACCCGGATCAGACACAAAAGCGCCTCAATAGCTTAGTCAAGCTCTTCGACATGATAGCAATCCTGGCTACTTGGGCGGGGACCGAAGAAAGGGGTCTTCTGCTCACGCCTATAAACCGACTCCCTGCTCATGATGAAGAAGAACCACTGTCTACCTCGCACTGGTTTAGTCGAGTTGCTGAAAAGGAAGTCTGCCTTACCGGCCGCTATCCTGTTCTCATGACTAGGCCGGCGGTCCATAGATTGTTGATGACTCCGGAACGCGGTATCTGGGAAGCCATGTCGTGTGCAGCCGAAGTTGTAGTCTCCAAGCCTCTTCAGCCCGACGAGATTGCCGGGTTCCAGGATGACTCGTGCGAGAACTGGGACATTCCCCCATATCCCAATATCATGGATCTGGCGTATCCCGGGAGGATCAGAAAGTTCAAAGCTCCCCTAGGCAACATTAAGTACCCCCCGGAGGATTGATTCCGTCGGATCTTAGGGTCAAGAGTGGAAATTCAGGAGCATCTCGGGATCTAGTTATCTTTCCCAGAATAGAATGTTTATGTTTCTCTCTCATTGCCCCTGGCTGTAGGCACAGTACCTGTTTTTCTGGATCTAAGGAAGACAATGGTGTAAACTCTAACGTTGCTCGGCTCGCCCTTCCGTCGAGCACCTGGTCTCACATATTGACAAGTTTCTGTTTGGGAGAAGATTTGGCTCGCTCTTCCCCTCTCCGTTTACCGCCTGTAATACAGCTAGGTAGATGTAAGCAGAAACGCCATCATCGCTCTCTTGCCCTCCACTTTGACCAATGCCTCGGTGTGCATGGCACCTGCCACATCCTGCCTCTGCAGGATGAGCTTTAGTCTTCTCGCATCCGCCTCTAGTTGATCTGCCGCGTGGGGTGGGATGACTTCATCGTTTCCAGCGGAAAGCATAAGGACCGGCGGCGGCGAGCAAGTCATTGGTCTCGGCGTCGCAGTGCCCGATCCTGGTACCACCGTTTGCTCGCCAAATCTACCTGGTTCCATCTTCGCCTCTCCCAATTGGCACTGGTCCCTCCATTCTGCCATCCGTTCCAATGCTACCGAGATGTCCCAATTGTTCCAGAGGAATGGCCATAAATACCGATACGGCAGCCACTTCTGCGGATACAAGCTGATCAACATATCTTTTGTGCTGGACGTCGGAGCCTCCATAACCAGCCCGGTGATTGGCACCACCCCGACCTGATCACCGTCTTCTTTCGGCATTGACACCGAGGGACCTCCGCCGCCCTGACGAGCCAGATACGCCGCGAGAGCGGTGCTCGCAACTGCTGATCCGAGGCTATGGCCCCAGAGAATCATCCGCAGGTCGGTGTCCGGCTCTACATAAGTCTTTGAGACCCAGGCCAAGAACGCCTGTGCGTCCAGCTCAATCCCCGACTGCGTCGCGCGACCCGACGACGTCCAGTATCCGCGGTAGGACAGTGCCACCACGATATATTCAACGTGGTCACCCTCCGACGCTGACGTCACCGTGCGCAGCGTATCGGAGAGCAGCGGGAGCCGGAGAGGTGTCGATCCGCCATTTCCTTGGAAGTAGCAGATCACGACGCGTTTTTTACGCTTCGCGACCGTCTCCTGACTGCCGTGGCGAGGTTTAGTCGTAGCAGTAGCGTTCAGGTGGGAAGCAGAGGAAGTTTTCATGCGTCCCTCGCAGACTGCGAGTTTCGTCCCATCCAAACTCCGGATTTGCTTCTCTTCCCACTGCACAGGACCGCACTGGGCTTCGTAGTCGGCGATCTTCTCGGAACGCGCGAACGGCGGCAGCCACGCGATGTACAGGAGTTTGTCCTGCATGACCACAATCCAGAAACATTTCCAGGTCCAGAGAGCGAGAAGCAAAGCAGTGAAGATGGTGGGTGGGACTAGTACGGTGGGGATGGCGTCTGTGAAGAAGGCCCGGCGTTGTCGGGGAACGCTGGGGAAGATTACATGACGCTGTTTTTGGTGGATTGAAACTCTGGTGGTGGAGATGTTGGTGAAAATTCGGTGGTGTGGGCTGGATTGGACCTTAAGGTTGCGGAGTCCAAACCAATGGTGCCGCGGGCGCGACAGAACACATCTTCCTATCATCAAAGGAGGACTGGAGAGAGGACGAGTAGCCTGGGTATATGAAGTGCGAGAGGAGAAGGTGAAGTCAACCAAGGCATTTACGGTCGGTGATGCATGTATCCGGATTAGTCATTCCTGCATATTTGTACTGCACATGTCGGAGCAAGAGATAGTCCGATGGATACCAATTAGAAAGGCGGTGCCAGGGTACGTTATTACGCAGTATACCCTCAGAATGGTTAGCTCAATGATGGACTTATGTTCTGAAATCGTTATCAGGAATGGGATATGTTAACACAAACTCCAACACAACTACCACTGATACTCGCTCATACTAGGAGGCAGATCCTCAATCTTCGTTCCCCAGGCACTTTCCTTCGCCCCAAGCTCCAACTCCAAGACACCACCCTCAGCAAAAAAGTCATGCCCGATCCAATTCTTCGTCCACGGCTTCCCATCCCGCTTGACGGTTTGTATGTAGATAGCCTCGTAGTTGGGGTCGAAATTGATGTTCCGGATTGTGGCAATCTTCCCGGTACCTTTGTTTCGGAGGTTGATTTCCTTGAAGAAGGGCGCGCTTATCAGGTAGACATCTTGTCCGTGGACAGGAAAGAGGCCTAGCATGCTTAATGCTGCGAATGAGCCCATAGCGCCGCCATCGTCATTACCGGGGATTCCGGAGACTGATGTATTGAATTGAGAAGGAATGTAGAAATGGGCTCTTTTGGTTGAAAGAGCGGGTCGGCCTGCGTAGTGATATTGAAAAACGGTGAGGAAAGCCTGCTCATCGCCAACGTACAGGACTCCGGACTCGTGTAGATAATTCAACCGGGAAGTGAAGCTCTTTGGGCCGCCGAGGGTTGTGATCAAAGAGCCCATATCCTGCGGTGCGTAGCTATTGCGGTAAAAATCTTAGTCCTAGCTCCTTCATGAAGGGGGGCGAACGTACAAGGTGTAAAGCCAGCAACTGCCCTCATAGGTTTCGTGGCCATTGGCATTCAAGTAGCACGAATCAAAGTTCATAAGTGGACTGCAGAATATGGGATCTTGATAGTCCCATGTCCCATTGAGAAGTCGGGGCTGAACAAAGCCGGTGAAATTGGTATCCACGCCTTTGATGTATGACTTCTGGTCCTTCTTGAAAACATTCTTCCAGTTGGACGCACGTAGTGTGTACTTCTCGTAGTCATCCTCATGACCCATCGATTGGGCCATCTCTGCGATACAGAAGTCATTGTATGCGTATTCTAGGGTTCTAGAAATGCTCCGCGTGCGCAATCCTCTGCCTTCTGTGTCCATGTCATTTTTGGGGATATAGCCAATGCTTTTCCAGCTGCGAAGGCCTCCTCGCCCTTCCACATCCCAGTTTGGGGGCTCGACTTCCGCGTCTTTAACGACTGCTTCATATGCGGTGTCCCAATCGATGTTCTCTACCTTTTTCAGGTAAGCTTCGGCGATCAAAACATCAGCATTGGATCCGCCTTGGGTCCAACCCTTGCAAAGCGACATGCGGCAATCGGGAAGGTATCCTTCGTGACGGTAAATATCAATAAGACTTCTGATCATCAATGACTGAGAGGACGGGTCCATCAGTGTCAAGAGCTGGTGAACACCGCGGTATGAGTCCCAGATACTATCCCCGTATCAGATCAAGATGACAGTATTACGGAAAGACTTTCCTCACCAGTAATAGCTATCATAAT
Source organism: Aspergillus ostianus (assembly GCA_025592935.1). NCBI lineage: Eukaryota > Fungi > Ascomycota > Eurotiomycetes > Eurotiales > Aspergillaceae > Aspergillus > Aspergillus ostianus. The sequence continues at coordinate 99,596 of JANFQY010000037.1, read as the reverse complement.
ACGGTTCATCGCTTACCCACAAGGGGTTTTCTCCGGTGTAGTCCTGAGGGCTGATCATGGTGCGATAGATCCCGCTCCAGAAAACCTTCTGAAAATCAGTTGAAACCTCACCCGCATCGACACTGATCACGTTCAGTTTGTCTCTCCATGCGTCCTCTGCAGCAGAAACAGTTCCGTCAAAGTCGAAGTCGGGCTGCTCTTTCTCCGCATTCCCACAAGCTTGTTCCACGCCAATGAAGCTTACACCCACTCGGGCAAGAATAGAACTGTCCGTTTCTGTAGCATCGAATCGTGTATACGTACCAGCCGAATCCGTGCCTACAGCGCTTCCTTCTGCAATCGAGATGGTGTTTTGGTCAGGTACTACAGAATTCCTATTCCACGATCCTGTCTCGCGAACCGCGGCCCCTTTAAAGTCGACACAAAAGTGTAGATTGTAGGTCCCTTGTCCAAAACTGGGATTGAACGTGCCGTTTCCAGTAAGCCTCCCAGTAGACCCATCCACCGAGGCGGCGCCTTTCGATCGCGATTGCGGAAGATCCATTAAGTCAACAAGAACAATCGGACTGAGTGGCTCGGAAACATCCTGAAAGCTGAAGCGGTACAGAGCCGACCGATTGGTAACGGTCATTTCAGCATGGACACCATTTTCCAGCTTGATGCCAAAATACCCAGGCCTGGCTTTGGGGGAGTCTTTCTTCCATACTGTTGCTCTGTCGTTCTGCTGCCATTTGCATTTGCTCGAATCGTTTTCCGGGCAACGGGGATGGACGAAAATGGGAAAATTGCCCAAAGAAGCTGCCTATGCAGTGTGAGTAATCAGGAGTTCATGTCTGATAGAGCGTGTCAACGACTTACACCTCCAGTTCCCGAATCATGCATATGAGAGAACCCGGTGACCTTCGTTGTGTCGTATGCAAACCCACCTTGGTTCTCTCCTTGGGTATCGGCTACAGCTTTGGCCATGCCTAGTTTTCATCAGCAGCAGCGTGCGAAATTCATTACGATCTAAGGAGCTACCAAATGGGAGCGTGGCTCCGGCGAAAGAATGTCCTGTGGTTTCGTCTGGTTAGGCTCACGACTATGTAATAAGGTTCGATTGTAGTACCTCCATTGGCGGTTCCGATGAGCGGATCGACATAGTCCAGGACATCGAATTTGGCTTCATCATCATTTTTAGCGTAAGCAATGCATGAAAGCGATAAGAGGAGTAGGGAAATGCTCTGAAACTTCGTAAAACGATAGTTTGATGCCATGTTGTGGATCGGAATGCAGACGCGATGTTACTTCTGGAGATATGGATCGTCCGGCTAGATGAAGATAGAAACAGATATTTCTGTAGGAATAAGGCACATAGGTCCTCAAGCATTCATTCCCAAGACTAGTAAAGGCTGGCTGGATTCACAACAAATAAACTGAGGCGTAACGCAGAACCACATTCCAAAGCTGTTGATGCGGGGAATGGTATGCAAAACAAACTCAATTCACGGTTTCCAAATCCTCTGGGAAAGAAATAGAAGGAGCCCTCGCCATGGATATCCTCGCCATCTTATTTCCCATTTATGAGACACGCGTGGAACCTCTCCCCATCGCCCGTTGAGCACACGGCGGCAAAGGCAGCGGCGATTGGCAGAGAAATTCCCTAGAATAGAAGTCCAACAGGCCGCGGTCACATCGTGCAGTGACTACATTGACGCATGTAACTCTGCAAGGGGGCGGAGTTCAGTCCAATCAAAGAACAATTCAAAAATCGGCTGCCGACTTAATTGCCTGCCCGCATTTCATACTCCGCAGAAGACCCGGGTGGAGCTATTTCTGTAGAGGTTCAATGCGGGGCGGCCACCAAGGTCATAGAAATCAGTTGATCATTCAAGTCGACATTACTGCTTCAAGGTGTATCGTCGTTGTATCGTCATTGCCAAAAGACAGGGTTTTTCCAAAGCATAGTACACAGATGAAATGGCCAATGGAGTGTGAGTGTTGGCAAAAGGCAGAATGCTGTGCACTGCGAGCGCCTAAAACGTTTCTAAATATACTTTGTCAAGGTGCTTTCCGCGATCATCATACCACTATCAACATCGTGTCGGCGCCCGAATGAAGAGAGTGGCGCATGAAGGTAACAGGGGTTTAAGCGCCCGACCCTTGTTAATACCCCACGACTTGCGGTGGCATTGGTCTCTTCTAGAGACATCTGCCGGAGGCATGGGGCCCAGAGGGATGGACATTTTTCCTTGATCCTTAGGCTAGGCGAATTCTAACAGAAATATTATTGCTCTGAGTGCTCATCACGCCCAAGGGCCACGCGTTGAAAGAGCGCACTATTTCAGGACCCTTCGAACAACTCCGCTGACAACGCGGCTCCATGGCCTGTCTGCAAGTTGGTGGCTGGCTCCGACAACACATCTGCTAGTTCAGTAATTGATGGCCATGGCATAGTACCATAAATCAGCTAAGAACCCTCAAATCATATCAGACACGATCCTGTCCCATGCTTTGTCGCCTGGGTCGGCTGTCGTCCTCGGGGTATCCGTTGACAAATCCCATGACTGAGTAGTTATCATGGGCTCACGGGTTGGTAGTTTAGCATTGAAATAGTCTTTCATGTTTGCGTTGTCATTTCGCAAGCTTGCATTTTCCTGTCTCAAGTTCCGGATCTCAGATTGAAGTGGGCTCTGAGACTCTACAGCCGCCATCATCGATCCTAATTTCGACAGAAGTCCTATCGGAAACTCCTGGTTGGCCGGGAAATTTCCATTGACCATCAAAAATTCTTTGGCCTGGGAAAGTAATTCTGGTAGAATAGCTAGAGTATGCTCAAGCTGTCGGAATTGCCGCGGAGATGTGACAGACGCATTGGGAATATCCCTAGCTGGCAATCTCACGGCTTCTATTGACCGATTCTGATGGAATGCATTGTACCCCGAAGGGCTACTAACCCGGCTGGAGCCGTGCACGCTCGGAGTGCTGCCCCGCGACACATTGGACGACCCAAGGGGCGTGTCAAATTGAACAGATTGGTCCCATTGATTTCGTCTACACGATGGGCAGTGAAAAGGCCCACGAGGAAAGAACCCTTCAAGCCTTTGAAGGCAAGCCGCGTGGTAGGACCTACAACAGGTCTCGCAAGGGATTAAATCATCTGGACTGCGACAATGGGAGCAGATCAAGTTGTGTGGTTTTCCAACACCTGAATGGGTTTAGCACGACCAAATTGGCGTTGTTCGGAATCAGATACTAACTGGTCCATTCATCGTATATCCGACGTTTTTCGGCCCCAGATACGCTACTCGACAAACTGTTCGCCGATGGCAGATGACGCATCGATCGCTCGCGATCTAGACGGTAAAGTTGAGAATGCGGCAGACTATCCTGCAGCGTCCGTGACTGCGAAGGACTCAAGCTATCAGGTGGGGCTCGAAGCATTGCCAGCGACAACGAAGTGGATCTGCCTAAAAGTATCCGTAAAAGATAGAAGATGAAACAATTCGAGGCGTCGATGATATACTCGATCGGGGCCCGATAAGAATTCGGAATAATGATGGCCCAGGTCCCGTGCCGTGGCTGATTAAACTCGCCGAGTTTCCACCGAACGCCCTCCTTGCTCATTCACACTTTCTCCAAGAATGTCCTCGCTTTCTTGGATGCTGCATGCTTTGATGGTGTTACAGGGATACACCGTGAGATGATGGTTACAGCTGGTGCTCCAGAAAACCTCACTACCCAACTGTCTAGAGGACTCTGTCCTAATTGTGGCAAGAATGCCCGGGGTACCGTCAAACAAGGCCTGTGAGCGTTGTAAAAAGCGGCATCTCAAAGTTCGTTCTTTGCGTGATTCACTCTCTCTCTCTGGCTTTACTAACCGCCATAGTGTGACGAGACTCGTCCACACTGTCAACGTTGCAGCACGGCTGGCGTTCAATGCCCCGGCTATGTTCAGACTCGAAAGTTCATAGATCAGGGTGCCTCGGTACGTCGTCGATATGCGCCTTACCAAGACGGCAGCTTGCGGCCGCATGCACCCAAAACCTCCGAAGATGTAAGAGGTTTGGTCTTTCTTGGCACTGACCACTCCATGAATGTTGACATCTCAAAAGGTAGCTAACGACCCCGTGCCGGCCGTGAGTCGCAATCTGGATCATCATCCGATTAGCAACGCCTCTTCTCGGTCGGAATTGGCACCTCCTACCCATTGGCCACCTACCGGGGTACATCAGCCCGAAGTGCACTCACCAATGCAAGACTTGAGAATCAGCTCCGCGGTTTCGCTTCCGGCTCTCTCTGCGTCTCTAGCGAGCCACACAACAACCTCGCGTGTAGAAACAGGACCGGCTGATACGACAGGTTCAACCCAGTCGTACAGCGCTTCTAATAGAAGTGTCGGCCCTAGTCCAGTTACCCCGATCAATGCCCTCAACGAAGGCTTTAATCATCTAGGCTATGTATATACCGACTCCAGACAAAAGCCATTTTCACCAAACGCCGGGATGACGCAGTCTGCGAGCCCGTCCCAACGAAGCGAAAAGGAGGAGTTTCAAGACATCTTCTCAGAATTGATGACGGGAACTGAGCATGAAATAGCGTTTCTCATACGACATTATTCAGAAACCCTGGGACCTTGGTACGTATATCGTCCTGGGCGATGCAGCTTGAACTCTACTCACTTCCCATAGGCTAGATCTCTCCGACTCAAACAAGTTCTTCGGTGCTTTCGTACCTATCCGTGCCATCAATGATTCGTTTCTCAGATTTTCCATTGCTGCTCTTTCCGCCAAGCATCTTGGGCGCATGAAAGGCGCCGCATTACACGTTGGTAGTGGGATGTTCACTAGCCCCGCTACTATGGAAACGTACCCCAATTCGGCGCAGGTGGACTGGTTTCTCAAAGCTGCCAATTACTATTATCTGGCAGCTTTTCAAATGAACGCCAGCGTCTCAGATGCTTACACCTCTGTGTCCAGCTCTGCTGTTTTAGAATCGCCGGTCGAGATCGTTCGTCGGTGGCTGAGTCTTCACACGAAGCACCCACGGTCCCAAGCCCTCGCAGAAGAGCACGCAGCTAGCGAGTTCTGGAAGAAGACAGAAAACCTGCTAGCAGCTGCTACGGTTCTGATTCTTTACAAACTACTGGATGAATCTGGAGATAACTGGCAATTGTAAGTTTCCATTCAATGCGTATCAATATCACGCTAACCCCCGGGATTACAGGCAGCTTCGCGGCATCGGACCATTATTCAACTCGTTGCTTGAACTACACCATTCTACTTCTACCCATCCCACATTTACCCAAGGCACTGCGGCATCATTTTGGAACCTGGCTCGGCAAGATTATCTGAGCTCGTACTATACGCGATTACCACCACATTTCGACCACCAGAACATCCCACTATGGAGAGCCGCCGGCATACCCATCGACGACCAGGGGAACGTTTCATCTTCGAACTCCTCTAACCTACGCTTCTCACCCGAAGACCTCTCGGCAAACAACCTCGTCTGGCTCTTGAACAAAGTCATTAACTTCCTCGCCGTGTCCAAGAAATCTCAAGTGGAACAATGGACCGGCCAGACGCCCATCCCCTCCCCTCCGGCCGCCACCACTTCCGTAACCCCAACCGCTGCCTCCACACACCCAACGACATCCGCTTGGCTCAAACTCCAATTCGAATTTCAGGCCTGGCTCGAACGCATGCCTGAGACCTTCCGCCCCTGCCTCCGCCTCCAACATCCCAAGGACCTCTCCAAACTCCCCGACATCCACCACATGCCGTTCCCCGAGATCTTCTACAGTCTGACCTCCTGCGCCGCCGCCATGCAGCAGTACCATTTTGGACGACTCGCGCTGGCCCTCAACCGCCCCTCCGACGCGGTCAGCGGCCCGAGCACCGCATTCGATCGACTCCAAGGGTATCGCGAGCTCACGAAGGAGGCCGATTATCGGTGCAAAGAGATCTGTGGCATCGCGTTGGGGAGGCCACAGAGCGCGGCGCGGGTTTATATGGTGCCGCTTCTTTACGCCGTGGGGCAGTGCTTTGAGAGTCCTGAGGAGCGGGCCATCGTGCGGGACTTGATGAGGGGTATAGAGGCAGATCTGGGTCTAGTGACGGCTGAGCAGGTGCGAAAGCTGCAGCATGCGTGGTGTCAGACGTAGGCTTGAGACAGGATTCTACATTTGTTGGAGAGTGAATGTACACTTCTGTTTGTTATGTCCGTTGATATCGTAATGATCGTTAAATACATTGGAGTCCCGGCGGGTTTGCCAGTGACACATCGGATGTGCCAGAACTGCGTCCGGGCGTAATTGGCGGCAGTCTATCGGCCATACTGCGTAGATGATACCGGATATATGACAGGCATGATAGAGTATCATCATAAGATGTCCCGGGACTTTCCGGAAATTTCGAGAAACAGACTCATGTCCGCAAATCCATCCAGACAGGACCGTCCCAGTGATCCAGGTTCTGTAGGAAATGCCGTACCATGGCATACACCGCCCCTCAAACATCATCCTCGTCCGGATCATACAGATCCAAATCCAGCATCGCCTTGGGCTTCGGCGGCGGCGCAGCCGTCCTCCCGGCACTGGTGGCCGCCGAACCCGCATGAGCCGCCGCCATGGCCGCCTCGTCTGCATGTCGGGCGCCTTCCCCAGGCTGCACGGGCGTCATCGCATCCGCCACACCAGACCCCTCCGCCTCGCGAATCAACCGCTCCACCTCCCCGTCAGTGTCGAACCCAGGTCGTCCCTCCGCCGCGGCCAGCTGGATCTGACCCATCAGGCCCCCGCGAATGCGATCCTCCATCGGATACGGCAGCATGTACACCTGGCGCGTCAGATTGGCCGACTCGTCCAGCCAGGCGGTCGCGTCTTTCGTGACGGACGAGACCGTTTCCACGCCGGGTCCTCCTTCTGTCTCTGTGCCGTTCGCGTTGACGTTCGCGTTGCTGTTCGTCCCTGTCATCTCGGAATCCGGATTCTGATCTTCCTGCTCGATCCGTTTCCGTGTCTTTGCTTCGTTCCCGTGGATCCCCTCCGCTGCGTCGGCCGCCGCCTGCAGATTGTATTTGCTGATGCGTCGCGCAAAGTCGAGCAGGAGTTTATATTCGACTTCTTTCGTCCTGCGGAGGCCTGTGCGACGGGGTCGACTTTCCTCGTCAGAGAGATCGCTCTCATCCGAATCATCGTCTAAATCCGAATCACTATCCTCGTCATCCTCGTCGCAGGTCGTCCGGATCTCGTTCTCGTAGTGGACCACGTCGCGAACGATCGACTTCACGCGATCTTCCAGACTCTCGGCTTCGGCGCGCAGTTTCAGAATCCGTGCGTAGTTCGCTTGGTGCTGGCGCAGGGTTTCCACGGCGGAGGTGAGCGAGTCGTCGGCGTTGAGGAGGCTCACGGCCGCGGAGGGGGCGCCGGCGGCGGTCGGGGAGGTGGTGAGGCTTGTGATTAGGGCATTGAGTTTTGATTCGAAGTCGGAGAGCGTGGCTTGGAATTGGGCGTTCATTTTGAGGGTGGCGGCCTGAGAAGGCAGGTGAAGTCCAGAAACGTCATGGAGATCGAGCTGGAGCTGCAGCTTTTGGGCGGACAAAGAGAGGCACGTGATGTGGATGGTTATGGTCACGTGTGTTTTACCGAATGGGCCAATCAGAGGGCAGAATGGCTAGCCGCTTGGAAGGATTGCAATCCTGGTGCTTTTAGTGCTCTGGGGTATCCATGGTAGGGGTTGGATATGCTCGAGCCCATTGGCATGGCACTCTTGTCTTCTGGTTAGACAGGTGGTTACATTGGCCCATCCATTATTATCTCCGAGGATAAACTCTCAACTCCTCTAGAATTGCCGATGCGGGGTCAATTCATCCTATCTATCGTGTCAACCCTGTCTACTTCTGGTTATCCAACACATAAACTGACGGTTCTCCTCTCTCTACCCTGGACTAGCAAAATCTCAACATTACCTTCGTTCTCTTTCTCCCTGTGTTCTCACCTACATCTCGATATCATTACTTCTACCCCGATCATGCAATCTCCAAGCAAATCCCGAGTATCGCCAAGTGGAGACAGTTAAAGACTGCCGGATCGTCCCTGATAAAGAACTGGACCCTCCCCCAAACAACAGCACCTACAGCACCTGGTCAACTATCCCCTTTACCACATCCACCATAAGAATCTCGTAAAGATATACTCACGATGTCCTCCTCCCCTCCCACTTCCTTCCCCCCCGCCAAGTCCCTTGGCCCCGACATGACTCTCCAACCCCCACTCTCGCGCTGCGGAAAGGGTCCGGGGCTAGTGCTGCTACGCCCGCAAAGCCATACATTTTGCAACGACCAATATACGGGGCTGGATCCGGCCCCGTTGCAGAAGTGGGCCGAGGAGAGCTACGCCGTGGTGCAGGTCACCATCGGTCGGGGGGATGAGTTGTCGCAGGAGCGGGTGACTCGAGCGATTGACGAGCTGCATTCTTTGCCTGAGTGTGATGAAAAGCATAAGTTTGGGCTATTAGGTCTGTATCTCCCATCCAGTCAGCTTCTGCGGATTGATTGACGAGAACAGTTTATGGCTCGAGGGACGACTACCCTCCCTCCTTCACCAGCCTTCTCCGCGGCATTGCGCAGTCTTTCGCAGCCGTGGTGTCGTTCTCCGATTACACCATCCCCAACGTCCCCGTGCTTTTGCATCTTGCGGGCCCAGCGAGTGATCAAACCCACTCGCAAGAGACGAAAGTCTACTCGTACCCCGAGGCCTCGTCTCCTCAGTTCATCGTCCCCGGACATGCCGATTTCATCACCTCGGCGGCCGGAGTCGCGCATACGCGATCTCTCACGTTCGTGAAGAAACATCTCGACGGTCCGTACTTCGATCTCGAGAAGATCTGGGAAGAGCATACGTTCTACGAGTTTGATGAGCGGTCGGTCGAAAAGACCATGGCGACGATGGTGCAGGAACCGTATGTGAATCATACGACGACGGTGAGTTAGATATCGTGGTTCTTGACATGGGAGAGAGAAAAGTCATACTCACGGGTTTATATAGTTGACCGGGGGCATTGGCAGAGCCAAACTCAGCAATTTCTACCTCCACCATTTCATTTTTCAGAATCCCGCCGATACCCAGCTCGAATTGGTCAGTCGCACGGTCGGCGTAGACCGCGTCGTAGATGAATTCATCTGCCATATGACTCATAATATGCAGATTGATTGGATGTATGTCTCTTTTTCGCCCACATAAAGACCCAACTAATACCGACAAACAGGATTCCCGGTATCCCACCCACCGGCAAACTCCTCCACGTCCCATTCACAGCGATCGTCAACATCCGCAGCGACCGGCTCTACCACGAGCACATCGCCTGGGATCAAGCAACCGTGCTGGTACAGCTGGGTCTAATGCCGGAGCATCTGCCTTATCCGTATGCGCTGGCCGATGGACGACTGCCGGGCCCGGGCAAGAGATTCGAATATCGTGTTCCGGCGGCGGGGCCTGAGTGTGCGACTAAATTACAGAATGAGCATTCTGTGGAATCGAATGGAATGTTTGGATTTGGAGTTCGCGAAGTGGATGCGTGAGCTTTGAGGATAGATTGTCTCTTGTGATTGTTGTTGAGATAGTATATTTTGGAGACACAGGCGAGGGCAAATTGCTGCAGGGTAAGTGTGTGTTCGTCGTGCAGTAGGACCGTAACAACTAACGAATTACTATTATTATAATCAATAAACAACAATATCAGAGTTCTTATGAAATCCCTGTCTGTAACTAATTTACAGAGTCCGATAAGCTGGACACAGGCACCATGGACCAGGCCCGCCAAGATCAAGGCTTGGCCCTCCTTTCCGTTCATCTTGGCGCACCGCAGCACTTCGCGATATTCCCATCTCAGACTATTGACCACTGGACATTCTGAACACATCATGCCACTTAGACGGCCTCATCGGAAATCACGGAATGGATGTATTGAATGCAAGCGGCGGAGGGTGAAGGTATTCGGCCCAGTCATTGTTCCTCTCATGTGTCTCGCGGATCGGCTCACCTCTCCACCCATGCAGTGCAATGAACAGCAACCCTGTCACAATTGTCTCAAATATCAGAGCCAATGCGTCTATCAGACGGATCTAGGGCAAAAACAACGACGAAGCCCTGTTAGTGGGAAGGATCCGATACCCACGGCTGATGCAACAGCCTCCGGTTGCGTCATTGGTGCCATGGAACTGCTCGCAGGGCCCTCCTCGGTCTATGACTTTTCTTGCACAGCAGACCTTGCATTGCAAGATCTTGAACTGATGCATCACTTCACCACGTCAGTCGCTAGGACGCTGTCCCATCGCAGCGACATCCAGGACACGTGGGCTATAGCTCTTCCCAAAGAGGCGTACACGTGTGACTACCTTATGGACGGGCTGCTCGCATTGTCCGCATTACATATCGATTTGGCCGGCAGCGAGCCAAGACGACACGATTACGCAGGTCTATCTACATACCATCTGCAAAGATCGCTAGTGCGCTTCAGAGAGAAGCTCGCCAATATCTCGACCGCGAACTGTGTGCCCTTGTTCGGCCTGTCTTCTCTGATGGTCATTCTTGTCTGCGCGCAATCTGCTATGGAGAACCCGTCCCGTCGTAGAGAGAGCTCGCTTTCTCCCGTTACCATGTTGGTGAAAATCTTTAATATGTGTCGTGGCGTCGAGACCATTCTTGCTCCTTATCGGGGAGAGATCCAGCAATGCTCTTTGCGACCTTTGCTTCATGAGGATTATATACTCGTTATCAACATATCAAGGTATTATACATTTACCTTATAACCGCCGCGAATCCACGATAGGGGAAAAGCACTAACACCTGAAAAAGTGGCTATCTTCCCGACCAATCCTCAACCGAAGAACAACCCGAACTTTCAGCCCTAGCCGACTTCATCGAATCCCAAGACCTCCCAGCCCTAGAGCGAACCATCTACCTAGACGCTCTATCAAAGTTAAACACAGCCTTGCGATTCATGCATGTCGCTAATGAACCACTCGAACCTGGAGCCGCGTTCGTATGGCCGATTCTGTTGCAGCGGGAGTTCATATCTCTCATGCAGCGACAGGCGCCGGTGGCGTTGGTCCTTACGGCGTTTTATTGTGTTGTTTTGCGTCGTCTCGACGGATATTGGTTTTTAAGTAGGTGGTGCCGTTCGCTCATTGTTGAGATCGGGGATGGCTTATCTGAGGAGATGCAAGTGTGGATGAGGTGGCCGAGGAGAGTGTGTGGGTTGGAATGTGCCGCGTAATGTCTCCAAGGCTGCCTAATGATAGAGTGTTCAGCTAGGCAATCTAGGTGTGTTGATTGACTACATGTAATATAATCCTCGAATTTTGTTATCATCATGGCTAAGTAGATCTAGAACTACATCGCAGTTCAGATGCATATCATATGATTGATAGGTGGATAGTTGGAAAATTGTATTAATCAAAAATGTCTACGTCCCTCTGATGCCGCTCCTTAGCGGCAGACTGGGCTATGGCTCAGGCGTGGCCAGTTGGAACTCATCGGTTCATGGGCAGGGGCGTGGAGTGAGGAACAATATCTTCTAGTCAGAGAATAAACCCACTCTCTATTCCGCAAATCGGAAGTACAGATGCCCTTATTGTCTGGACGGATCGGCAATCTAGATGAAAAGACCCACAGATTCCGCTGGATTTCTGGCTTTCAATTGGATCTCGTATGGTCGTACACTAAACCTAATGCAGATGAGACATAGTATGGCACCAAATTCGTGGGATACCAGAGAGGATATTTCAGCAGGTACGAATTCCAATGTTTAAGGGGTGATCTACTATTAAAGTGAATCCATGACCAGGAGTGATCTTTTTCTGTCGTTATTCTTTAGAGTTTTTCCACCACGTCAACCCTTTCATTCTCGATAAGCCCGCCATGAGTGACTCCGAAGAACACATCGATTTCCAACTCTACCGATATACACCGTCTGTCCCAGCGGCTGTTATATTCATCATCTTATTCCTTGCAACAACCGCATACCATGTCTACCAGCTCGTCAAAAGCTGCTCTTGGTACTTTATTGCATTCGTCCTCGGTGGAATCTGTACGCATTCCTTGACACGAAGCCATAGACCCGATAGTGATGTGCTAACAGAACCTTCCACCATAAGTCCAGATAATCGGGTACATTGCACGAGCAAAAGCCCACTCCGACACCCAAAGCGTACCTATCTATTCGATACAAACTATCCTCATCTTACTAGCACCCCCGCTGTATGCTGCGTCGATCTATATGGTTCTTGGGCGGTTGATTCGGCACCTCCGCGCTGAGGGGTATAGTATGGTGCCGTTGAAATGGATGACGGGGATATTTGTGACTGGGGATGTGATTGCTTTTGTTATGCAGGCTGCAGGTATGTCTCTCTCTCTCTCTCTCCCTCTTTCTCGGTGATTTCAACGCATATTCTACACCTGTCAACACCTTCGGACACATAATAACCACCCAGTCTCTCTCCCACAGGCGGCGGCATCATGGCCAGCGGAACAATCAGCGCCATGCACACCGGCGAACACATCACCATCGGCGGCCTCTGTGTGCAACTTGTCTTCTTCACCTTTTTCCTAATCACCTCCGTTGTCTTCCACCTGCGGATCCGCGCCAGACCAACATCGCAAACAACCTCTGCCCCACCGGGGATCCTCGGTCGTGGTTGGGAATCTGTGCTGTGGGGACTGTACATTGCGAGTATGTTGATTCTGATCAGATCGGTCTTTCGTCTGATTGAGTATGCCCAGGGTAATGATGGGTATTTGATCAGTCATGAGGCGTTTATGTATGTGTTTGATTCCATGTTGATGTTCTTTGCTATGGTGGCGATGAATGTATTGCATCCGTCTATGGTTTTGGTTGGGGCGGAGCATAAAGGGAGACATTCGATGGAGGCTTTGAGGTCGGTGTCGCGCACGGAGTGAGAGGATTGGAGCGGTTGGTGTGGGGAGGAACCTGGGAGCAGGGAAAGAGGTATACTCAGTTGGGCATTGGCCAAGATGCACTTACCACCGGGTTGTTGAACAAGTAGGTCATAAGCTGGGTACTAGTAACCCGTTGGGTTGACCATGAGTCTCTGCTTTGTTTGTTCTTGTATACCATACACTTCAAGGTCCTAGATCAGAGGCTAATGTACAGAAGGTTATACTATAGAACTTTATTTGATTGTTATATGCCGTCAGTTCCCGATTAATTCTAAATGCACTCGTCCTTGCAGGTTACACGGCCAGCGATTACTTCCAAGATTTGACATCCATCCGTCCATCAATCATCGACCGCGATGATATGAACCCTGGTTCTTCCCCGCTTTCCCCTCCCGGAGGTCATAACTACCTGGCTTTATTTACAGATATATACAGCAATCTACCTCCGTTCTCTCCTCCTCAAACCCACCCTACCTCTACGCCAGACAAAATGCTTCGTCGCACTGCTATCGTCACCGGCTCCGCTCGCGGAATGTAAGTCCTCCACCCCAGGTCTAGTCCATCCTGACTCTCGCAGCGGCAAAGCCATCGCCCAGCGCCTCGTCCAAGACGGCTACTCCGTCTGCATCAACGACATCGCCTCCTCAGCGACCGAAATCCACTCCGTCGTTGACGAACTCAACAACCTCCCTCATCCTCCCCCTACCACCACCACTACCACTACCACTACGCAGACCTCCAGGTCACCTCCATCTTCCCGCCCCCGAGCCATCGGCATCCCCGCCGACGTAACCTCCCCCGACGCCGTATCGACCCTCATCCAAGAAACCGTGCGCCAACTCGGCCCCCTCACACTGATGATCGCCAACGCCGGGATCGCCCAAGTGAAACCCCTTCTATCGTGCACGCCCGCCGACATCGACCGCGTCTTCTCCGTCAACTTCACCGGCGTGTTTAACTGCTACGTCGCCGCCGCCCGCCAAATGATCGCGCAGGGTGATCCCCACGCCGCCGCCGGCGTAGGGGTGTATAAGATCCTAGGCGCGGCGTCCATCGTCGCGCATAAACCCTTCGCGACGCTGGGGATTTACTCGGCCAGTAAGTTCGCCGTGCGCGGTCTGACGCAGGCGTTTGCAATGGAGATGGCGGGCCAGAAGATCACGGTGAATGCGTATGCGCCGGGCATCGTGGATACGAATATGTGGGAGGAGATCGATGCCGGGTTAGGTGCGATCCAGGGCCGTGGGAAGGGCGAGAGTTTGAGGCTGTATTCGGATCGGAATGTTGCGTTGGGGAGGACGAGTCGGCCGGAGGATGTGGCTGGGCTGGTGGGTGGTTTTTTGGCGAGCGAGGATTCGGATTATGTGACGGGGCAGACGATGGTGGTGGATGGGGGGGTTGTTTTTACTTAGTGGGCAAGTTGGCACTTTAGTCTTTACTGGGGGAGAGTGACCCCTTTGTCTTTCAATCCGTTAACCAGTCTACTCCGTATATCGTGGCAGCCTAGCGGATGAAAGGAATGACTGGACTCCAGACTATGGCGACCCACTGTACTACGCGATAACCTCAATGGCCAAGCTTTCGTGTGTCCCGTTATTGGAGCCCCTGATGTCTCGGTTGGATGCTTAGCTTTGCTGTGATGGGTTAGGCAGGGTCTGTTTCGGTCGTACTTGTCTGACTTGAAGTCTGGCTCGAACTGCGCAGCCACGATGGGTGGTGTTGGATGTTTCAGTTGGATTTATTTTTATCTGTTCAATTCCCCCCTGGGGACTTGCTCAATCAAGTTGTAAAGACCAGGGGTGGCATTTAACATACAAAGAAAATCCCTGGTAGTTGAGACTGCTGAATAACCTGTTCCTGTCCTGTCAGTTGCATTGCACGATGGAGAATTTTTCAAACCTTCGTTCGTGCCAGGCTCCACCGAGCGCCGATCGTCTGTCGCTGGCGGGATCCGAGGACGCCGTAGGCAACCACAATTGCCCTTTTGAAGGGATTTAATTCGTCGCAGATGGAAGGGAATGATGAGGATATACGAGGTAGAGGAATATTCCGAGTAGAACAGAATATTCATAGGACAGATGTTTGTGGTAAAAGCAAACCTACAGATTCAACCCGATATACTTCAACTCCAACCGAGACGCGTAAATGAGGCTCCCGCACGTTTCCCCCGGATCGCTTTGATTCTTTTTAGTCTAGTCCTGTCTGTGTAACAGAGCTGACTCCGTTGTTATATAGGGTTTGGTCTGGCCCGCCTTTCTTCCTTTTGTCGGATTTCTTTCTTTCATTTCTTTCATCCACTGCCACCTTCCATCCGTCGGCTCGATCGATGGCAGTCCAGAAATACTCTCGTTAATTTCTTCTCTCTACTAACCACACTCTTTGTACGATCAACATGCCATCACGCCTTCTTTCTCTGACAGCCATTGCGCTGACTCTGACCACCTCCGCTGCCAAATCTCTCCCTCATCCCGACATCCTCGACCAAGCGCCTATTGTCCAGCCTTCTCACCACGAGGTCATTCTTCCCTGTGCGAAGTGCGCGTTCTCGGAAGACTCCAAGTGCTCGGAGGTCATCGATCGAGACAGCTACCTGGTTTGTTCATCCGGACCTATTCTTCCCTCAGTGGCTAACAATTCCAGACAATCAACTTCTCCACTGAAAACAACACCCTTCTCGCCAACCAGGATGCCATCTTCCCCTCCGCCCTGCCCTTGGAGTTCTCTGCCCTCCGACACACCGGATCTGGTCAAGACGAGCACGTTAGACTGTCGTACGCGCTTGAAACCAGACCGATTCCTCGCTCGCCGGACGCTGAACTGGGAGAGGTGTATCTGCTCAAGTTGAAGCTTCTCGATGCGTTCGGTCGACGGGCAAGCGATCATGTCATTATGGTCGGACTGGTCACTTCTTCTGGATCTGATTCCAACTCCCTCACAATCACTGAACTCAGCACCTCCCCTCTTCCTCCTCATCACCACCACCACCACTCCCGTCCTCATCCCAACGACAACATCAACACCGCCCAATCCTGGCTCCACGCCATCAAATCCACCACGAAAGAATACATCCATCTTCTTGTTCATCCTTACCCTCCTCCTGCCTCTAACCATCGCCACTATCATCAATACCCGTCTAACTCCACCTCAACCTCTAATCCCCAAGACAACGCCAACGCCAACGATGACAAAGGTCCGGACTCCAAGCCCAAAGACCCCCACCGCACTCTCCCCCACCACGACTATCGAAGCCATCACCCCTCGTGGCATGGACACGGTCTCCATCGGGGTTTCCGACGGATCGTCAAGCCTGTCCTTTTGCCTGCTGTGTTGGGCGCCGCGGCGGGTGTGATGGCTTGCGTGGTGGGGTTTGTTGTTGGGAGGGTTGTTGTTTGCGTTTATCGGTGCGTGAGGGGGAGGATGGCTAGAGGTAAGCGTGACGGTGGGGCTATTGGTATGAGTATCGGAATGGGTATGGATATGGGGGATGGAAGGATGGTGCGGGTTCCGGTTGTTTTGAGACAGGGGGTTGATCTTGATGGGTATGGTCATGGTGATGCGGGAGAGAGGGAGAGGTTGTTGAGGGAGTATGTTATCAAGGATGAAGATGAATGTTGAGGATGGGAGGTGGGGAGTTTAGGGTTGAATTGCTTTCAGTTTGCTTTGTTTTTCAAGATGTTCGAGTCAGTCATTATGATCATTCCGTCTGTTATTCCACGCCTTCCAAACCGACCCCCCTCGAACACCCTGTCCAAAAAATACCTTCAAGGTAAAAAAATCTCAATCAAATTCAAGAAGACCTCCCCTTCCCAACCACCTCCGCCACCCTCCCCTCATCAACCTCCACCCCCAACAACCACCCCATATTCCTGACCACATCCCCCCAAAACCTCCCCGACTGCCTCAACCCGGGAAAATAAAAAAAGAACCCATGCGGCATCCCCCCATACACATCCACCCTGGTCTGCACCCCCATCTCCCTCGCCACAGCCTCATACACAAGGCCATCGTCGCGTAGCGGATCCATCCCGGCAACTTGGACATACAGTGCCGGTAACGCCGGAAAGGTGCAGAGATCGACGAACGGCGAGAATACCGAGCTCGTCGGATCCACGCGCAGTAGACTCTGCAGGTACACGAGATCCTGGTACGACAGACACGGGGCGTCTGCGTTCTGGGTCCTCGAGATCCACGCGTTCAGCGCTTCCTCTGGGATAGTCTCGCCGGTCGAGGGGGCTGTGATTGGAATCGCACTCCACAGGCCTGTTATTGGCGAAGGGAGGTTCTCGACGATCGAGCGATGCGTCACTGAGATGGCGAGGTTCCCGCCTGCTGACACCCCGCCGACGATGAATCCCTTCGTGAGGTTTGCGCCCAGATGAGCCGCGTTACTGGGGTCGCTGAGCCAGCGGATCCCGTCCCATGCGTCGTTTTGGGCTGTTGGGAATGGATACTCGGGGGCGAGGCGGTAGGAGAGCGATGCCACGGTTACGTTGTAGAGGGATGCGAGGGCGCGCGCGAAGATGGCCATTTGGAGGTTCGAGCCGACGACAAAGCCGCCGCCGTGGAAGAGGGCAATTAGCGGGGTGAGTGTTTCTTCAGTGTCTGAGTCGGAGACATTGTCTCGCTCGGGCTCGGCGGCGTCGGCGGTGTCCTGGATGGGTCTGCAGATTCGTATCATGCTCTCGGTGCCATCGCTCATGGGGATCGTGATCACGGTCTCGTTGATCCCGTCGGATGGCAAGGCGTTGAAAGTCGCTGTTTCAATCTTTTGGTTCTGTGCGCGGAGCTGCATGATTGGGGTGTTGACGTAGTTGGATTTGGGGAAGGGGTTGGCGTGGAGATACTGTGGGGTTTTATTATTAGTTGGCTTTTCTTGTGGTGGAGTGGACGGTTGAGTTGGATGGTTCCTTGAGGGGGGTGAAGGGATTGGGATTGGGGAGACAGACGAGGTCCAGCTCAGGGTCGATGGTTCCCCAGGAGAGGAGGGAGTTTATGCTTGTGAGTTGCATTTTGCAAGGTTGGTGGATGTTGAATGGATGTGTAGTGTGTAGGAGAAACGAGTAGATGAGGGTTAGTAGGTGGTGAAGGAAGAGGGAATGGTGGTCGAGATGGGACATGAACAGGTGATGTAGTGAGAAGTTGCCTGAATGAAGCCAGTGAATGCTTAGGTTCTTGGTTGGCTGAGCAGGAAATTATTGGCACCAGTGAATGTATACACCTACCCAGACCAGAGAATGTTGGCTCTGTATGTATCTATGGATCAGTTTGGAAGATTCTATTGTAGATTAGAGGGACTTGTTGGGCAGATACATGTATAGTTACCTTCTATATCTTTATCTTAGGATAGCAAGATAGGGCAATTTGTCTTCAAGAAAAAGCATATCTATGCAGTAGATATTGCACAGTATTGGGGTTGCTAAATTATGCTGCTCTGGTTCTTTAGGATACGTTGTTTAATCTCTTGATCTGCTACAGCAACCCCACGTATCATCCAATACCGGAACTTCTCTTGAATCTACCTATGCGGATGAAAAAGAGCAAAACTAGTTAGAAATGAGCTGCTGACCAACCAAGGCAGGTGACCTGCATGGTGGATGTTGGATGCCTGAGCTGCACGGCATTTCCGTTTGCTTCCCCTGTATGCAACACCAAGGGACATCTCTCCCTCCTTGGAAGTCATCTTGAAGATTATATCACGTTCTAGGCGCCGGGAGGCCGTAATGATCAAAAGCGATGACAGACATGAACAGATAGAATTCTCAAGTAAGGCCAATGATTGAGTTGGTTAATTGGTAATGTAGGATCAAAGTCTTCCATGATGTTGTCTTCGTACAAGGTGCCTTTGAGGGGTAAGCAAACGGCGATATGCTTGGCATCTTGCCTCAGGCACCCAAACGTTTGCGTCTTAGGAGCT
The DNA here is from genome assembly GCA_025592935.1 of Aspergillus ostianus. Taxonomy (NCBI): domain Eukaryota; kingdom Fungi; phylum Ascomycota; class Eurotiomycetes; order Eurotiales; family Aspergillaceae; genus Aspergillus; species Aspergillus ostianus. The sequence goes on along the minus strand of JANFQY010000037.1, from coordinate 80,742 downwards.
TGAACATAGTCAATCTAAGTGGCTTGTGTCTGAGACTTGGTCAAATGATCTTGATACGGGATCCTTACGCTTCTTGGGAGTGCGTTTCTGGTCGACTCCAAAGCATGAAATCCCTGTGATGGAATAAAATAGCAGTGTGATTTTCCGCTACAACATATTCACCCTATGCCATGCCATTCAGTAAAATTTACTTCCATGGTCCAAGTCAGAGCTCCATGAGAATTGAAATCAAAGTAAAAGAGTCCATGTCCAGAAGAATCCACCCTTGTTTTATCACAAATCTACTGTTTCCATCACCCTCTCCAAACCCTATTATCATCTCAATCTCCACCTGCCCCCCCCCCCCAAAACCAAGATGTAAGGAACGCAGCAACAGACCTGAACCCATCGCGATCTAGACTTTTTCAGACCATGCGAACACCCTTCCACAGATAGCCAAACCCTTCATCAAACCTTAAGTTCTAAGATAAAGCAGCCGTTCCCAGTTTCCACTGCAGAGAAGCGCCGCGTAGAGCATAGCAGCGCAGAATATGCACCGAAGCACTACCCTACATAAACGCATGTTTCAGGTTTAGGCACAGATAGGTAGGCAGACGCCTTGCAGATGAACAATCGGGTATTGTTAATCATTAATTCTGTTCCACAAGCTGGCTTGAAAGATTCATTTTGATGGAAATAGGATCTACAGGCCTAGTGGAATACGTTCCTGTTAGACAAGAGACATGAGACATTAATTAGACGTCTCGTATGAGCTGCATGGAACGGGAGGGGTGATGTGTGCTGTTTGATTGGCTCGTCTTGGATTTGAAGGGTTGTGATCTGTTGGCTTATGTCGCCTATTAGGTTATCCCTTGCGTTCGGTTTGAGGTGGGTGGGGTGGTCATCCCTTTTTTGTTCTCGTGGGTGATGATTGGAGATGTTTGATGGGGGGGGTGAGTGGTACTGGGAAGTTGGTAGCAAGAATAGCGAGGTTCTGGGATTTTGTTTGAGTAGAATTGATGTTGTGGTAGAAGGAGGAAGTCTTGCAGGAAAGGGGCAATATTAGAGATAGAAGTGCCAAGGAAAAGATATAGTTGCCGGATTGAAGATGGTAAACAGTCAAGCCAAGTCGGGTAAACAATGATTAATTGTTTCAGCCGTTAGATCACGCTCATAGTGATAGGCATGTCATTTAATCCACTTGAACACATTGGCTAAAACGATCGAACATGTATGTTGATTCCCTGGCATGCAATCCACTAACTGTTAGTCTGATATCACAATCAAACCCATAATACTTCCATCCTATACCCAGGACCAGGTATGACGTGTATTTCGTCTGTTGCAACTTGCAAGTATGCATGGCTCGCAGCCTAAATTATATGCTGAAGCTCTGTGGTCAGTCTGGGCAATCTCAGCACGTCATTATCTCTTGCTGTGGAGAGCCCCTGCAGAATCAAATAACAGAGCATCAGTGATAGGGTCCATAGTCCATATCCATGTAAACAACCAAGCCAAGCAAGTGGGGAGGCGGAGACTCAAGCCGCCATCCTCGTAGGGCAGGGTCGAGGTTGATCGACAAATCAAATCGACACACTGTTACTCGCTGGAAATTCTGTTGGCTAGGCTGGGATCATCACAGGCAACTACCAGGCTACTGTATACCCTGTCTGGCCTGACAGTGCCAGCTGCATCAAAGTTTATTCCGTAGGCAGGCGATGTGATGTAACGGCCATGTCAAGATGGACAACCACACCATCCAGGATCCCAGCAGGACACTAACAGCCGATTCCAGGATTTTTTTCCCCCGCCGGGTGCCCTGTGCTGCACTAGCTACAGCTTGTTGATGTGCGCCAAGAACCTGCGAGGAGTGACAGGGGCGAATTTTCCAGACTCGGATGGAGTATCAGAAGTAGGCAGAATCATTTCGGATGTGACCCCAGGTCAGACAGCTATGTCAGACTCGGAACTCAGAATCGGAATCAATTAATGAGTAGACAATCTGATAAACTCGAGAGTTCAGACTCGATAGTAGGTCAAAAAGGAAAAAATCGGCGATCGCCGACTGATGACGTCGTGGAGAAGAACCAGAAGAGCAGGTCGGCCATCGGAGTGCGACCGACGGTCAGGAATGGTAACGATCGGCGCACCGCCACAGATCAGGCAAGTCGACCTGATCGCTTCTCCGCTCGTCCTTTTTGCCGCGGCTGGTATAGCCATCGCCGGGAATCGTCCGCGATACTCCCGTAGGTAGTCCCATTCCCTACATTCCAGACATATTTGCAATTGCAAATTTCAGCGGCTGGGAACCACTTCGAAGGCAGTGTATACCGAAGCAATTGAGCAGTCGTATTCGGCAGCACTTCGGCCGACACTGTGTCACCTCTTGTGAAGAACAGGACCAACGGTATGGGTGGTGGTCCCCATATCAACAGGTCCAAATTATCTAATAATAATAATAACAAGAAAAAATCTGAACGCACCAAAATCTCCCAGTGGGTGGCGGGAGTACAGTGGACACTAGTGGAATATCTGTGGCTGGCTCGGCAGGCTTCAGCCACTCAAGCGGTGGCCTTTTTCTTTGGACCTCCAACTTTGTGTACTCCGGAGTACACGGTTTGCTGTTCTCGGTCGGAGTAGACTCACTCCCCCTGTCACGGTTTACAATCATTCTTCCCCTCCTAATCCATCCTCAAGAATCAATTCCGCGTCGGCCTCCTTTTCCGCAGATCTGAAATCTCAACAGCACTAGTTCTTCATATCCATGGAATTTACCCAACTACCATAGCAGCGATCTCAAGCCCACCAAAACTAGTAACCACTAGCTCCAATAAATCGAGTCAAGCCCGTGGGGAGCAAGCCTCTGCGCCTATCACCGCAGCCACGCAAGGTCGCTGGTGGATCGCCATGGAGTCCGCGCGGCTGGGCCGATAGGGTCAATGGGTCCTGGAACCCTGGAATTTGGCCTTGCAGGCTAAGGTGATGGAGGAAATGATCGATGATTTCACCCTGCATTGGAACCTGGCCCGTGGCGTTTCCCTTCTCTCCCTCGGCCAGTGAGCCACGTTGGCTGGCCTGGCTGGGTACCAGACCTGGGAATTTCTGGTCGCTAGCCAGTGACGATCGCCATTTCATCGAAGAAAATTGGGGACAACAGAGAAAACCAAAGGAAAAAAGAAAAGAAAAAAAAAATTTAATCAAAAACAAAAACCTAAACAGACTCGGCCATGGAATCACCGAGCTTGGTTTGCTGCTCCCCGACAGGGCCTGTAGATAGTGATTTCCACCTTGGTTCCTGTCCTGCCTTTTTAAATCCTGCCTCTCCCCCCGACGATCCATCCAACCTTCTACTTTTTTTCTTCTCCATCCATCTGTTCTCTGCTCGCCTCTCGTCCAGTCCCAGCCCGAGTTAACTCATATCGACATCACTCAATTCTCATTACACGCGTTCAATCTTACCACGAACATCATGAAGACCTTTTCGCTCTCCATGGGTCTGCTGGCCGTCGCCAGCATGGTCACCGCCGAAATCTCGGTTGGCCAGTGCGCGGTATGTCGACGTGTAAACCTCATGTCGATCAATGTCTAATACTTTCTTCTAGCGCATGTGCATCAACAACATGAACGACAAGGCCTCCGAATTGGGCTGCAAGAGCGGTGACTTGGATTGTCTCTGCAACGCCGACAACTACAAGTTCGGTATCCGCGACTGCACCTCCCAGGCCTGCCCTGACGATGACTCCAACGCTGTCGTCAACATTGCTCTGAACGCCTGCCCCGAGTCCAGTACGTCTCTTGTTATATCGTTGCCGAGAGTTGGAATTGACTGTGATTAGGCTCGGCTCGCTCCTCTGGAACCTCCACTGGCTCTGCTTCCGACAGCACTGCTACCGGTACCAAGTCTGGCGGTGCTGGTGCTGGCGCGACTGGCACTGATGCTTCGGGTACTGCTACTGGCACTGCTACCGGTACCGCGACCGGCACCGACGCTACTGGCACTGGTGCTACCGGCACCGCGACTGGCACCGACGCTACTGGTACTGGTGCTACTGGTACTGGAGCTACCGGTACTGGAGCTACCGGCTCCGGCTCCGCGACTGGCACTGCGACTGGCACCGAGACTGGCACTGCTACTGGCACGAACTCCGGCTCTGTCACCGGTACTAGCACCGGCGCTTCTGCCACTGCCACCGGCAGCTCCCAGACTGTAAGCTTTCCTCGGTCTGTCATGCTATACTCATTGCTAATATTACCAGGTGTCCAACACCACCGGCACCAACGCCAGCGGTACTACCCTGACTACTGCCACTAGCACCGGCGGCTCTGGCGAGAACTCCAACGGCTCCGGCTCCGGCTCGGACTCTACCGATGGCTCCGGCTCTGGCACTTCCACCGAGACTGCTCCCTCCAGCTCTGAGACCGCCGACTCTGGCGCTGCTCGCAACGTCATCAGCGGCGGTGCCCTTGGAGCTCTGGGCTTGGCTGCTCTCCTCGTTCTTTAAATGCCTAATGACCGAATTTCCTTGGGACACGGAAACGGCGTTATGAGTCAAGCCACTACGTGCATGTTTTGTTATCCACGGTTGATGAACTACGCGGATGGAATACCTTTTCTTTCTGTACTGTATATTCTAATTACGGGTCATGGTATAATGACAAGTAAATAATCGTGCGACTTGGCCGCGGAGCTAAGTCAGCACGGGCTAATGAGCATCTAATTTACATTTTGTTTAGTCTGGACAAATATAGAATCTATTAATAAAAATTCTCCGGTCTATACTACAAGAAAACTACTCGTGCATTGGTATGCCCGTGTTACATACAGACAAGTTTCGAGCTTGCGGTGGACGGACTCCCATGCGTAACATGTGATACTAGTCACTTGACGTCGGTTTTGCCTCTCATTTACCCATCAAGAGCCCTACAGTTGCTGTATTCGTTATATGCCAACACCTAAGAAGACTCTTCTTGCCTAACAACCACCTTGTTCAATTCTTTCATTTAACCACCGATTATGGTCTTTTTCTATTCAGTACAATTACATTCAAAATGTTTAATTACTGCTTGGATAACCCCCGTTGAAACGACCTAGGGAATATAACGCAAAGAGAGAAGAAGGATAAGCAAGGTGTCAAATGTACTTAAACAAGCTCTGTCTCCTTATATATCTATTTGTATCTCTCCACTGGCTACTACATGCATGTGTGCAATCTTGAAGCTGAGTTCGCCGAAGCTTTTTGTTTTATTTTTGGTTGCTGCCTGCCAAGAATAGGTAAATATATATTCTTGGGTTGAGTGACCAGCATGTATCTTGCTGAGAATACGCAACCCAGTGTTTGAGCTGTCCTTATGCGTTGTTCACCTTCTACTGATGATAAGCTCCAACTAGCTATAACTATAAATAAGTAGGTTAACGATTCATCTCCCATCTACCGGACCCAAACGCGCTCAACTGCGAGCCAAGACACGTGGAGGGACAGATCACATGTGATGTCTTGGCGCCGATGGGCTGATTTTCAGATGAATGGCTTATCCATCTAGTGTTGTTAGCAGTTTTTCTGGTTGGAGTGGGCTAACGGGGGCATGAAAAGTCACTGCGACCGTCTGACAATGAAATGTCAAGCATGAGGCCATGTTGACCCGGAGGAATGGCTGGGGAAGCGGGTGACCCCTGGAGATTGGAGTCTGTGCCTGTTCATTATTATTTGGTGGTGTGGGGAAAGAAACATGAAGTGCGGAGGGATTTTACCTTGCCCCGATCATAGACCAACATATGAATCTGTACTGGGCTAAAGTCCCGAGTATATCAGTATGTAGTTGCAGAAACTCGTTCTCTTTTAACTTTAGTTTTTCCTTCTTTATATTGTACCGATCCTCGCTACTCTTATTGTAATAGGCTGTCTAGATTTGGTCGCCAGGAATACCCACAGTTTTTGGGATTGTTTGGCTGCACTTGAACTAGTCTAACCCCTATCTAGTAGAGGCGAGGCCCGATCCGATCCGAGGCTCATTTCCCTGCCTCAGAGGGAAAGGCTGTGACTTACTGCATTCGGGTAGACCGACCCTGATCGGAGTTTGCTTGGGGCAAATTCTCGGGGCCAAAGGGAAACAGGGGATATTGTGTAGGACAATGGATTACGGACCTCCGATAAGACCGTCGCTGCCTGCGCTAAGCCGCGTTGCTGCCTCGCCCGCCCGCCTACTAAATTCGGTCGTCTCGCCTCGTCCTCCTTTATCTCCTCTCTCTTCGTCCATCCAACTACCGTCTCTCCCTTCTCTTTCATCACTATATTCATCCCCGACCGTATTACCGTGCTATACTATCCTCGTATATCGTCGTATATTGACTACATCGCCATGGTCGCCCACTCGTTCGTTCGAAGAGGCATGGAGCTCATCCAAGAGCAGGCCGGTAACCCCGACGGCCCATCCGTCGAATTCCAAGGCTGGCAGGCTGGCCTGCTTTGCTTTACCGTCATCGCTTTCGTCTTCTCTATCGTAGCGGTAAGTTTGACAGCCTATTACTGATGAATCCCGGCTAATATATACAGGTGGACTACACCTACAGAATGCTGGTCCCGACGCTGGCTGCCATCGAGGACTCGAACCCCGACATCTTTGTTCGCATCGATACCGATCAGGACCCGACCAAGCCCATCGACTCTGCCGACGCGGATGCCGATATCGTCGTGGCTTCCCCTCGTCCCATCACTAGCAAGCTGCGCACGACCATCAAGCACCTGCGCGCCCGCGCCGGCTTCTGGTCTCGATTCCGTGGGTTTGCCATGTTCGTCGTGATTTCCAACGCCCAGGGTATTCTTGGTTCGATGATTCCCGTATCCATGTCCAACTTTTTCGGTCAGTTCGTCGTCCGCATGATCGTTGGGATTCTGCTCGCCAACCTGCACCTCGCCTGGATCCACATTGTCATCTCCGAGCCCTCTCCCAAGCGCTTCTACCAGCGCATCCCCGGATACAAGAGCTGGGTCAACATTGCGCCCGTGTATGCCTTTCAGCAGGCGGTCGTTGCCGGTGCCTTCTTCCTGCCTTTGATGATCGGTTCGTCCATCCCGTCGCTCCGTGTTTGGCCCACGACTGAAGCCGACCTCAACCTTGGCACCGCCGCACGGGTGACTGGTGCCTTCATCATCCCCTTTCTGTTCGCCCTGCTGGTGTCGATGCCAGCTCAGGCGGTCTTCATCCGCGTGGCGGCGTCCATGCTGCCCGAGGAGGACGAGGCCATCGTGCCTTTCGACCGGTCGTTTGGCGGAAAGGTGGTACCGGCCATCCTAGGCGGTAGCGGCAGGCTGAGCATTTCGGACGCCTGGAAGACCTTTGACGGCGCTGCTCGAGCCCGCTATTTCAAGGCGGTCTTCAAGGCCCTTGCCATCCACATGGCCATCACCACCTTCTTTACCCTGGTGCTCGCTGGTCAGGCTTACATGTTCAAGGACAGCCTGAAGGTTGTCTCTCGTGGACTGGCTGCGTGAGGTTGACTTTGGCCTGAGTGTTGGATGAGGGGCTTTCCCTACCCTATGACGCCACCGAATTGATAATCACCTGATGTCATAGCGATGTTGCTGCATGTCCGATGTATTTCCAGAAACTTTGAGTAATCCCTGTGAATAGCCTAGTCTATACGAATGTCCATTCCTTTACCTTCAACTTCTCTCGTATCTTCCATTTGAAATGCACCCATCAGGTCCTCAAAACCCCGTAAGAGGCTAGTCCGGGTGCCTGAGGAGCGCCCCGCCCACCCCACTTGGCGAACTCACCGCCCTGTCTTGCCCTCTTTCATCAACGCAATCTTTGTCCCCCCACTTCTTTCAACAGTCCTTGGATTTCGCCTCCTTCTGTTCTTCCCACTGCTTTGCTCTGTATGGGTCTATAACACTTTGTCAGCTCTGACGCCTCATCTCTACTACATCACCACCGACCGACCGACCCCGATCCCTCAGAACCGTCTATCCTAAATCCCGACAACCCCTCACAACCACCATGGCCACCACCCCCGCAGGTCGTATGCTGTCCCGACAGCTGCAGCAGATGCAAGCCGACAACACCCACGGGATCAGCTGCGGTCTGGTCGATAGTAACGTTTTTGAATGGGAGGTTATGCTTATGATCTCCGATGACGTGAAGCTGTATGGCGGTGAGTTTCCAGTCCTGGACTGGTTGGATTTGCCGGATACGAGATAAGATAAGTGGCTGATCATGGGTTCTGCTTGCTATTGCTCTCTAGGTGGTTTCTTTCGGGCTCGTCTCTCCTTTCCTCTGGAGTATCCTCATATGCCGCCGAAGATGAAATTCGAACCGTCGCTTTTTCATCCGAATAGTATGTTCTTTCTTTCCCTGTCTGGCTGGCTGATGTGATGCGATTATGCATGGCATGATGAATATGGACTCGGATATGATGATGGACATGGATACAGCAGACACTAATAAATTGACCAGTCTACCCCAGCGGCGAAGTCTGCATCTCCATCCTGCATCCCCCTGAGGAAGACAAATACGGGTACGAATCCGCCTCGGAGCGCTGGAGTCCTGTGCAAACGCCCGAGACGATCCTCCTGTCTGTCATTTCGATGCTGTCGAGCCCCAACGACGAGAGCCCCGCTAACGTGGAGGCCGCGCGGCTATGGAGAGAGGATCCGAAGGAGTTTAAGAAGCAGGTGAGGAAGTGCGTGAGGGAGAGCTTGGGGGATGAGTAATCCTTTCAAGCCTTTCTTCTTTGCTGGGCCGGGGTTATCTTTAGTTTTATGGTTTGTTTTATGACTACGTTCGGCTTTGAGTGCGTTGATGGCGCGTCGTGTGTTTCTCGATTTGTTTTGCATTTTGAGGTCGTTAGATCTTTGGATTTTCTTTTCGCGTTATCTTCGAATGACGGCTTCGTTATTTTGGCTGGGAGTTAGTCTTTATGCATCGCTTTTTGCGGCTTTTCTATGGATAGTATATATGATTGATTTGGACTGCGGGTGTTCTATTTGCTCTAATACTATCAATCATCCACTGCTTGGCTTCCTTAAATCAAGTTCTGTATTTACTATATCCTCTATTGTCCACCTCCGTCGTACGCAATTATGCTAATCTAACTCTACTCATGTCTTGTTCGAAGCACCCTTTCGCAACGAAGGTAGGTACAAACCCGGGTGGAATGCTGTGAGTGTGATGCAGGCGATAGCAATCATCCTTTTTATGGTTAGTATATCAAACTTTGATGAATATAGGGAAATAAGGGGTATAGGGAAGGGAGAATCCTCACATTCCATCCAGAACTAGGAACTCGTCCTCGCGCTGCATCAGCGGGTTGCCCCATCCGCCAGCCATTTCAGGAATTCTATAGTCTGCTTTAGTGTCTTTGCTTCGTTTTTACATTTCAAGATGGATGGGGAATGTAACTGTGTCCACGTGGAGAGAGAGAGGACATACCGATAAATGCACCGAATCAACACCGTCACATAAGCCACAATCTCCGCCACCACGACAATCTTCAACTGTCTCGCCGTGACGCCCTCGCCAGCCGTAGTCCCAGCGCCTTGCCCAAGGACCCCATTCCCATCGGCACCTTCAACCCCGGACTCATCCCCGCGCATCTCACCCAACCTCACCATCTTCTCACCCCCCGACGCCGCCGCCGCCGCAGCGAATCCTCCTCCGCGTCTATACACCCTCACGAAAAAGTCCACCGCGAGGACCCCGCACACCGCCATGGTGACAACCTGGAATACAATTCCCGCTATGATAATATTATTTCCCGTCGTCGTCATATCGATATCATCCTCCGCAGACGCAGCGACGCCACCACCCGCGGCCTGCAAGAACAACGAACCCACATCACATCCGATGAATATCCACGTGAACAGCCTCGGCTTGAGTTTCGAATACTCACTCCCCAGATTCAAAATGATATGCTTCAATGTGAGATAGATCCCCGCGGCGATGAAACTCGGCGCTAAGACCAGCGCCACGATTTGCAGTTTAAACGCCCCCCCGTCCCACGGGTTTGAGTTCATGAGGATCCGGCCGATGTAGCCCGCCATTTCGAGGAATGTGCCGATTATCAAGGCGACGGCGAAGGTCCAGGATCGGAAACGTAGGCTGAAGTAGAGTTGGACGATTCCGCAGAGGGCGAAGATGATGGTGAAGAAGATGTTGCCGCCGAGGTTCGGGTAGTAGCCGTATGTTGTTGCGGCGACGGGGCAGGAGGGAGAGACTTCGAGGCAGGTTTTGGTGCTCATTTTTAGGGATCGGTGGGAGGGGTTGTATTAGGTTTGTGTAGGTTGGTTGTGGTTGTTGAGTAGAGAGTGTAGTGGATGGCGATTGTGTAGTATATAACTCGAGATGAAAAGGGAAAGGGAAAGGGAAAGGAAAAAAGACAGTGTCGCTATGCAAAGCAGACAATCTAGTAGACGAATGAAAGACAATGAGAAAAAAAAAATAAATCTCCGAATGAACAAGGTCCCGCAAACCCTTATATCAATCAATCGACCAATCTGCCAGCCTAAGGATGACACGACCAAAGAAAAGAAAGACGAAGACGAAGACGAAGACGACGAAAGAAAAGAGAAAACGAGTCCAGCCCGATATGTAAGCTTCCCCCGTAGTTAACTACTCCGTAGTAATCCATAATACGGTAGCTAGGTTAGACTCCAAAGCCTCAGCCAGCAGAGTTGATAATAACTAACGCCCTAGGGTCCAGTCCGTGCTACGCTTGGCATTTGCCTAATCAGTGCGAACGCGAAGGCGAGAGCGAAAACGAGAGCGAGAGCGAGCTGTCCACCAGTCAGCGCCCTCAGAAAGATCTGGAATGATGGATGATCCACTCGGCAGGGAGCCATGTGGGGCGCCACGGGCCCTGTCTGCGGTCTGAGCCGTTGCAATATCTTACGAGAAGGAGGTTCGGTTATCGATGTGATCCAGATCTAATTGCGAGCGCTGGCTAGATGCTGTACGTGTAGGATGTACGCCTGTATGCGTACAACTTTATCCTGGCGGCTGTGTATGCAATGTCAAGGGTTGGTCGTGGTTCGTTCTCAATTTGTTCTTCTGTGCTTACACGCCTGCCCCCTGGGCCTGCAGCGGTTGCGATGTGTAGACGCTACTGGAATAGGCAGACGATAGTCAGCGAAACCGAGAACGAGATCATTAGTGATGGTTGGCATCGCGTATTATATTGTAGATGCAGTGGCTAGGTCTATGCTTCAAAACATATCAATGCCTTGGGTGCATGTTATCCTTAGTTAGAGGATAGGGGCTTAGTCAATTTCAGATGTTGCTGGATGTTTGATTGAGGCTAAATGCTGGTTTCTTTGGGGGTGGTCCAAAGTGAGTTTTATTGGTCCAGAATGGCAGCGTTCTAGAAGATGAGTAATGTTCGATGGGGACTTTTCCAACTCCAATACCTTTGCTGATCAATTATCTAATGGTCCGTTCTCCATGCAACTATTTCTTTTCCCGCTCCTCAACCCGATATTTCCACTGGCCAGAATCTTCATGTGGTAGTTTCAGGTATATATAGACCCTTCTCCTCTGCCTAAGGCTAGCCGCAGCTTGACTCAAGAACTTGAATCTGCCAATGTGGAGAGTTCACGGGGCTGTCTTGGGTCCGGAGTACAGATGGCTAGAAAGAATTGCACTAGGCATTAACCATGGTGCCTATTATTTAAGGCAATTCGGGGCAACGTATGGGAAGCGCGAGCTAAGTATACCTTCTTCTGGCTGATCTGCGTCGTATACTCCATATTTCACTGATGCCAAGAACCTGACAGAAGTGGCTGGCGGCCATTGCCTCCTAGATGTCCCACTCAGTCGGCCGATTTTCTCCATTCTGCACGGTACCACGCTGCCAAAATGGATTCCATAGGAAATCATCATGTATTACATCAGAAAAAGCCTGGCGTTGGTTGTTGGTTTAGAGACCCACGTGACGCTCCCCCACGTGTCTCTCCCCACGCGGCTGTGATCTTCTCCGTCTTTCAACGTCATTCATCGCCAATTATGTCTCCTTGTCCCTGATGGGTTGTGCTACCTGCCCCTAGGAGTCGTCGGCCATTCGGGATGGCGCCGCGAAGGGCGCATACCAAGTCGCGCAACGGATGCGATCAATGCAAGAAGCGACGCGTCAAGGTAATCCGGCTGGAAACATCCTCCTCTCTCACACGAATCTAACATGTCTAGTGTGACGAGCGAGGCCCACCATGCTCGAATTGCATCTCTCGCGAACTGCATTGCACGTATACGAGGAAGGCAGCCGCCCGTACTGTCGCCAATTCCTCTTCCGCCAGTCCCGCCCCCGTGTCGCACGCCGCGCATCGGCACCCCGAAGCTACCAGCCATGCCTTCACGGTCGCCGGCACGACCAGCCTGCCTAATTTCTCGCGTAAAAAGGAGCTCGAGTTGATGCATAAGTACTCTACCGAGACCTACCAGAGTCTCAGCAATGAACCCGCCGATTACCAGGTCTGGCAGATGTTTCTGCCGCGCAAGGCTCTCGAATTCGACTTTCTCATGAACGGCCTACTGGCCGTCGCCTCGCTGCACACGGCCGCGTCGATCGACTCGCCAGAAGCCCTATCCTATATCGATTCGGCCCTCGAGTACCATAACCAGGCCTCGGCGCCCTACCGCCAAGCCATCGACAACATCAGCCCGATCAACTGCGACGCGGTGTTCGCGCACGCTATCATCACCACCGTCATCGGCATCGCCCTCCCCCAGCTGACTGCCGACCGTATCAAAAGCACCACCATGACCGAGAACATCTTCGTCGTGTTCGAACTCCTCCAGGGTGTCAGCAACATCCTCCAGATCAGCCGCCCCTGGCTGAAAACTACTTTCTTCACCTCTCGTCGTGGCTTCTTCGACGTGCCCTACGCTTCTCTGGACGCGGATACAGAATCCTCGTTTACGCAATTAACCGCTACTAATGATCTCATGTTGAACAATACAGACCCCGACCAACATCGCATTATGAATGATGCCATTGAACTGCTGCGTCGCTGTTATCGGCGCTTTGCTCATGCGCATGACGCCGCGTCGGTCATTTCGTGGCTCTCGACGGTGGATAAGGAGTTTGTGCATGCGCTGCGAGGCCGTCAGCCTATTTCGTTACTGGTGTTGATGCACTGGGCCGTTCTCCTGAATGAACTCGATGGGAAGTTTTGGTGGGCTCGGAATTCGGCTAATTCTCTGGGGGCAGAGTTGCTGAGGGACTTGCGTTTGGGTGATCCTCGATTAGAGGGGGCTTGGACTTGGCCGAAAAAGAAGCTGGGTATTTAGAAGGGGAGATTGTGGGATATGGCACCTTTGAAAGGTGTGACATATTGATGTAGGTTGATTTGTGTTCTTGGGGTGGATTGAGACGATGACGCAGTTTAGCAGATGCACTCTGCTGCCCGGAGTCATATTCCAGACATCATACAAATGCGCTGAAATTATGTCAATTGACCGTCCGTCCTCATGGTCGATGTATTCGCCCAAAATGGCACATCGTCGGTACCAGGCATATTCTTACCGAACTCTTCGCCTTATGTTGTTCCTTTTGAAAGCGATCAGGCGTCAAAGCTTTCACACCTAGCAGGTGAAGGGAGCTGTTCTTTTAGCTGCAGCACAGATATAGCTTGGCTGGAATGATAGGGATGTATACACGTCTTCTATATATTATATGTGGGATTAAATGGCGCTCATCGCGAACTATCTTTCATCTTGCCCTAAAGATAAGCCCAATATATGACGATTTGATCAATGGAAAAATCCCATATAACTCAATGGTTTCATTCCCTAATCACGCTCAATCAGAAAGTAGGCAGACAGAAGACGGATTGGAATGTCATACTTCAATATGTAAATATGCGATGCTGTGTACTCAGAAAGGCACTCAGATTTAAGGCAGCCAAGGGATTCTATTGCTGCGTCATCGGCCGCCGACCGGAGGAACCTTCGACCAGCCTCGAAATAATACCTGTGAACCCCCTTTCCAGCCATGGTGGCCGGTTTGACCGGTTGCTATTCTCTAGGAGGCACTGTTCAATAGTACGACCATGTCGGATTGAAAGAGCAGACTTCCCACACTATGCAAATAAGAAGCCTTTTTAGCTCCCTACGGGGTCGGTCCCAACGTTGATCTCAGTTGGAAGCGCTAGGAGTATTTGGAGTTTAGTGATCGCGTACGAACCGCCAACCCATGGCTCGCTTTGTGGTTCTCTTATTTGCTAACACTACTCTACAAGATTTCCATCGGCCTTTACATCCCACTTCTGCAATCTCCACTAGTCGTTTAACCGATGGCTATGATTCCCATTATGACCTGGTCCGCACCGCTGCATGGAGGCGAGGCCGCGAGGTGCTGGGATTCAAGGTCCAGGATGGCTGGGAGCCCCTGTGTAAATTTCTGGGGAAGGAGAAAGAGAAGCCAAATCATCCTGTTCCGCCTGTCAACAAGGGAGATTTCATTGTGAAATTCCATTATATTGTTTTCTGGATGCGGCTTGCAGGGTTGCTCAAGCCGTGGCTGACTTGGCTTTGTTCTACCGTTGGCCGCCGCGACGGTGGGCTGGTGGTGGTACCGCTCTTAAACCACTTGTATCTAGGATACTCTTCTTGCTTTAGGGTTTACGCAACGTGCCAATACTCGAAGTGAACTACTGCATGCTTTCCTTCCGGATTCCCAGAACCGTCTGTCAAGCAAAGGCTTAAGGGTATTGTAGGCGCCATTCATGTCTGGCACACCTCAATCTCTAAAGAAAGATTGTTTCAATTATCCTTTTAATGCGGCCAAAACAACAAACATAAACTAGCGTAACACAGAGATAAGTAAATTGTCAAATTCACTGAAACAGATCATTTGAATAACTGAAAATAAGGACCCTGGATAAAAGGTGTCATACATGCTACATAAGTTCATTTAAAGAGAGTACCATCAAATCCTACGTTTAAGTACTGAATCCCATTTAGGCAATAGGGGCCTCTTTACACTAAACCTTTTCAGTCTCCGCCTGAGAAATGATGGCATAGGCAGAGCGTGCGTGCCTTTTAGGGCATGTTTAGCAATCCGGGATAATATAAGGGAGAAAGTATCGCAACTTAATCCCTTTTAATTTATTAGTTGTTGCGATCAAGCACGCAAGCTTGAAATTCTGGCAAATATCTAATATCAACATATCCAGATTACTCTTTCACTCGGATATCATTATCCCGCACGCTGGGCACCAAAAGTCACGGGATCTACTAAAGTGCTCTTTCTATTCTACAGTCATTTGCGAAGATTCTATTGCCGTAAATCCTTCTTTATATGCACTTTGGTTATCTCAGCCTTCGTGAGCTCGGAAGGTCAAGCGAACTTTCCTGATCTACACACTCCACTGCATTACTAGAAAGCGCGCGAACAGTTGGGATACGAATCTCGCTTATATTCATCTTGCACTGATACGTCTCAGTATGATAGACTCCTTATTTAGCGACAAAGCAAAGGAGCTTCTGGATGATCTCGCGCGAGTATGTGAAGGGATTGGAATTTACTACCGGTTCTCTATTTGCATAGGCGAAAGGATCAAAGTCTAAGGGGCCATTATTGAAGTAGCTTTTGTATATCAAAGAAACGAGTAGGATATTATAACCCAAAATGTTGCAAATATCAACCAGCCTGTGTTAGCCAGTCTATACCCGCTAATCTATATATTATTAACGTACTTTAAACTTTGGCCAACAATCACTTTAATAAAGCAAAAAATATAATACAGTATAAATCTATCTTCAACGAGAGAAAGCGCCAGCTCAGACACCCCTATATCTGCTACAAAGGAATCGCAGCTATCTTTAGAATTCATAAATCTTCCATATTGTTGGACAGACAGAGAGACTTAAAATAATTAGTAGCAAAAAGAATAATCTAAACAATAATACTAATATAAAAAGTCTTTTAGTTCCAAAACCCCTAGTTCTAATTAAATAATTGAAATACGCAACATTTAACCTATAAACTTCCAGATCGGAGTCGCCGTAGACTATCTTGTTTACTATCATTGATATATCGGCGTATTATTCAGTTTATAACATTAATTTAGAAATAGATACAGATATGAGCTGCTAATATTTAGCAATATAAAGAAGCAGATTATCTTGCAGTTCTTTTTCCTTTATTAATAAGCTATAGCTACATATTCGTTGAACTAACGCTTGGTGTTCGGATAGATATTTTTCTAGATAGAAATGTAGCTGCCTGCACAGGCCTAGGCTTAAAGTTCAATCGTATAGAGCTTTAATGATAGCTTTGTTAATTTCTGGATAGTATAGCCCAAGCTCCTCCTCCTTCTTGATTCAACAAGCATTCTCTGGAATATCTCCAATAAAATGTCTGAGTTCTTTCATGCCTTAAGTCTCGACAATTAACGTTTGCTTGAAAGAAGGCAATTTGGAGATATCATTACCAGGAAAATCGTAGTCACGATTACGGATCGGGTCATAGTACAGGATTCAGAGATTATCTTGAGCTAATGAACCCCCCCGGACCGGCGTAGCTAGGTAATAAGATACAATATCATTGACAGTTGCGAAACCGAATACTCCAGTATCAATGTTAGACGCTGCGTGGGTGGCGGTAATAACGATTCTCTTCATAGTAATTGTCAAACAAAGGTAGAGGGTCCTGACCATGGAAATTGTGCATGTCTCGAAGAGTTTTTGCAATTGTTCCATCCAGCTCCCGCTTTCTAAAAATCGTGGGTTGTCTTTTCGATAGGCGAAGGACATAGACAGGAACCAATGTCTTGCATTCATGAGCAGTTTCATAGTTATAATCGGTATTATTAAGGTCGACTATAAAATAGGAGTGTTTCCCGCGGTAGATTGAAACAGCGACAAAACGAGTCTTGTTGTCTGGATGGTGTTTCTGGAGGCATTTCTCGGTCTCTGCAACAAAAGGACGTATGGATTCTAAATAATCTTCGGGGTCAAGAATACTATTTGGAGTGTCACCAAGTATTCGTATTGTGTCTGAACCGACATCTTGTAGAAATTCAGAAATGATAACTCGGATTTGGCAGATAATGTGCTCGCGAATCTCTTGGGTTGAGCTATTCATGGTGGGGGTGACAATGTGTGCATTAGAGTGAACATTGCTGGCCTTCTAGATAGCTGGGTGAAAGGAGGAGGCATTTAAAGGGATGCCAATACCTTCGGCGGAAGGATTAATAATTGTCCGCGTTCCCCAACCAACCAACCTACCATTACCACCTATCTGAGTCAGTTTTCATTAATCAGATTGTTTGAATCAAAATTGCACTTTTCTCATATTTTTGAGCGAATCATTCAGTATCTTGGCTATTCAGCTGCGGCGATACTGTGGTTAAAACCTTGGTTTGACATTACATTGCCATCTCATCATTGACAGCAACTCGCTGACTGCATCTCAGTTGGCTAAAGCGGCTGGCTACAGTAAACCTTCATAAACAATGGGCGGGGCTTGTATTGAGTTTAACATGCATGAATCTAGCCTAGGAATTCAAATTACTACATACATCTTCAAGGCATTGTTTTTAAAAGAACTCAAATGTCTCTAGACGGATCTCGCGGGTTTCGCTCTTTACCTACTTTCGCGTTAATGCTAGCCAGAACCAGGAACTTCCCTATATCCTTACCGGAATAGTAGAGAATGACATTATGAGAAAATTGATCAAGCGATTTCGGAATATCGTGGAGGAGGAAGTCGAGGTATTACCTAGTCAACCTTGATAGACGGAACCCAGAACTGACATGCATCTGATTAGGTCTGCCGGCAACGAAATGCTGTTGGTCCCACTGAACATAGTTTCATCATGCAGGGTGCAGATGATATGTTCCTGGTGTATCAACTGTGCTTTCAAGAAACCAAACAACGCCGTCAACTTACCCTTCGTGCCCGCCTCGGAATAGAGGACTTGAATAAATACCTTAAAGTCAAAGGATCTAGCGATGCAGTCATTCTCAGGTCCTCAGATAAAACATCTCTTGAGTCATTACTAAACGAAGTTAAGGAAAAATGCCAGCAATCTTCAAGTGGGTAAAGCAGGAAGGGGCATTGTGGGATAGGATCAAGAGCCGATGGAAATCAATGATTTAGAATTGCAAACAAGTAAAGAGTGTCGAAATTTGATAAAGATGACACGATTCCAGCTGATTCGATAGTAGTATGATTTGGCCCGGGTTTGGGGTGATATAAGTTAATGATGGCCTGGAGGAATCACGAACAATGCATAGTGGAAACAATACATCGATCCAAAACTTGATGGGTGGTGTTGGCCCTCGTCGTTGCCCTCGCTGTAGATTTTTGATATTGTTTCAGTCGGAAGGAGCTTGGGGGGGATCAGGGCACCGCCAGCGTCACTGCCATCAAAACACTACAAAGGAAGGTTCTCCATGCTCAGACTGCGCTCGTGGGATCTCCGTCCAGGCTGGCTGCTCGAGCCCCCGAGATAAAGGATGAATCGCCCCAAGCTCTATAGATCATTGCACTGTTCAGACAGCTATCAAAACTTGTATGACTTTCATATACAGCACACCACCCTTTCCATATGTACCATCATTCAAAAACGTAAAATACAACACAAGAAAGTTAAGTAATTTTTTCGGGGCTTTTTGCTTAACTTGCCCCATTTGGGGACATACCGACGTGGAAATCAAGACGATTTATTTCCACCACCACACCAGCATCGTCCGTCGCCTTCGCGTTCGACCTGTACCAGAATATCCATGTTCTTCTCCCGGAGAAAATCAACGGTTCGTTGTCGAACATCTTCGAGATCTGCAGTGCGAGATGCAATGACGTGGATAACGCCGAGGACATTGGGGTTGGTCTTTTCGTGATCGTGATCGTGGTCGTGGCCGTGAGCGTGGTCATGAGAGTGGCTATGGTCGTGAGAGTGGGAGTGCGAATGATCGTGATTGCTACGAGAATGGCCGTGGTCATGACAGTGATCATGAGTATGACCATGAGTATGATCGTGACTGTGACCATGACCATGACTATGTCCGTGACCATGGTGATGATGATCATCGCCCGAGGCTGCCGTGTCGTCCAACCAGAACTTAGGGACAGTGTATCCCACAACGCCTCTCAAGTTGCTCACGCCACCTAGGGTATCGCGAACGTTGTATTCCACGCCCGCCGGTAGAGTAAGAAGCAACGATTTAGCAGTGCTGCTGACAAGAGGGATAGCCGACGCGAAGATCAAAATGGCAATCATGCAAGATGCAATGGGGTCGTATCCGGCCCAGCCCGAGTAGTGGACCAGAACGGTCGAAATAACAACGGCCACAGATCCGAGGGTATCGGCAAGGATGTGGAGGAAGATGCCGTGCATGTTCTCATTTCCGTGGGAGTGGTCGTGGTCATGTCCATGGCCATGGTGGTGGGCATGATCAAATGCCATGATGCCGACCAGGTTCACGAGAAGACCCGCAACACTCACGACAAGAAGCTCGCCTAGGCGATGCATCTGACTGCCGGACGATAGTCTCTCCACCGCCTCGTAGATGATTTCAATACTAATGATCCTGCGAGGAGTCAGTGATGGATCATAGAAAGCTGTAGTGGGAAAATCGCACATAAGGAAGATGCCATTCGCAAATCCTGACAAGGTGTCCACCTTGCCGTATCCATAGGGGAATCTCGCACTGGGCGGCCATTTACTCATGACAGCTGCACAAAGGCCAACCACTAGTGCGAGACAGTCGAAAAACATATGAATACTGTCGCTAAGCAGACCTAATGACCCGGTAATGAAGCCATAAGAGAGTTGGACAAGCATGAAAGCAAAATTAAGGCTGTAACGATTAGCCAGTCAGTTACTCAGTGAAGGTTGGAAGACATACGTCATGAAGTAGAAGATGTGTCGCGAGTCACTCTCTTTGAGGATACTGTACAACAAGGGATATGGCTCGCTGTACCGGATGATTAGATTCGTTATTCGTGATGCATCTTTCCCATGGTGGGAATGGTGGTGGTGGTTGTGAGAATGAGTTCCGAGGCGCAAATGCTTGTCGTCAAACCGGGCGGCTGGGAACGAAAGCGCAGCCAGGATACCCCGGGAGATGTAGGTTAGATAAACACCGTCGCGCATAGGCGGTGCGCACAACAGGGCTGCAGTGCCCGTCCCGATGGCAAGACCGATCTTGTGTGGGGAGCGCAAATTGTTCGGGATCAGAAAAGTCAAGGAAACCGCAAACGCGCCTGCGGTCAAAAGTATATACACAAAGTCAATTGCTTGGAATGAGATGCCCCTGGACGTAATCGCAGTTGCCAATGCTAAGAGCACACCTGTGGCAGCAGTGAGAACTGCTTCCGCTGGGGAAACAGGAGAGGCACCTGCAGACGCTGTTTTCGAGTCGACGCTACTTCCAGGCACTGAGATACCGAGGCCCGAAGCTGAAGTCGAAACTGCGGAGACGGAGACGGAGGCGGAGAAAGGAGGGCGGATGACGAATACCGACAACAACAAGGAGGAGTAACCCAGAACAGGCTCCGTGTCCCAAGTGGTATTCATGCCCAGGAAACTGAAAACAACGACAGCCAATATGACACCCACCGTCAACTTCTTCTGTAGTATCCCGGGCTTGTTGCCAGGCTGAGAATTGCTGCCCGGGATGATTGTCGGGAGGCCAGTTGCAGTCGCAAGTAACAGAGCAAACGCGACCAGGAACCCGCCTGTCTTCAACGAGGCATAGATTGGCAACGCGATGGAGCACAGCTTCCCAAGGGAACTACGAATTTCGGTGGGACCGATTTTAGGCATGGCTGGCGTCGAATCACCGCGCTGAGCGAGCTGAACCGCCTGCGAACATCCGAGTACAACCATCGTTGCGGCAGCCAGGAAACCAGCCCTCTGCGCAGTATGGTCTAACGTTCCACTGCTCGCAGTCGTCCAGGTGTCGTCGCTAGTATCCTCACCAGGCACTGGCACCGGCGATTCCCAATGTACGTACTGCTGGTAATACCACGACACGGCGATCCACGGAAATGCTGCTAGAATACCGGTAATGCCCTCGTGACTGAGAGCGTCAGCGACCAGTTCAATCATAATTGAATGATTCAACAACTTACACGGTCGTCGGCTCAGGGTCTGCAGAGACCAAAGGTGTATCCGGTGTCAATCCCGTAATACTGCCGGTGTGGCTATGTTTAGGGGTATGTGTATGAAACGCATCGACGTGGTTCACACCGGCCCATCCGTTCTCATGAATCGACGAGGCATGGGAGTGCGTATGCTGGTGTCCATGCCAGTGTGAGCTAGGCGGCGAGCCATTGGAAATAGCAGAAGCTGCCACAGACTGCGACGGCGGATTTGCAATCGTTGAGGCGTCGAAAGAGGACACCGAGTGAGAAATGGGGCCGTGCGACCACCGATTCGAGCGAGAATGTCCGTGGCCACGACGTCCATGTCCATGGCCGTGTCCATGCGATACCGATGAAATTGTATCCACGCCGGACACCGGCGACCCCGTTGACATCGTCTTAACTGTCGCTTGCGCGAACCGTCGTGGGTGAGGGAATCGACAATCGGCGGCGACTAAGGGGAAACGAACAGGAGGCGGGCGGTTTAGGGCGATCGACGAACGGAGGGCACTTCCGAGAAAACTGAGGGGGTAACGAGAGCCTTTAACAGCTCAATTGAAATGAGAGACCGGGGGAGCAGACAAGGGGCACGGCATAGCGCACTCAGAAGATGCAATACCAAAGCAAGGAGCGACGAGGGAGGGGGAGAGAAGAGCAGGCGTGGCCAGAAGGGAGTTTGGACCCCAGATGCAACCCGGGGGCGGATGGCGGATGGCTGATCGATAAGGATCGCCGCACGTGATCGCCGGTTTGTTATCTCTGCAGGTGCCTGACATTTCAGGAGCCGATTCTCTGCCGCCGACGGACTCGAGAATGAAACACGATGAACAGAGATTGGGCATTTATAATTCGACAAATAATAGCCCGTACCTTCTACGCCCCTCATCTGGATGTTTGATCCGACCTGCCTGCATGACCTTTATCATTATTCAACATTCATTGTTCCCAGCGTAGCCGCGCGCTTGTTGATCCTTGTGTGGGGGCGCTCGGGTCATGTTTACTCCGCGCTGTCCTTTCAATCACCGATCATACAGCTGGCCAAGTACCTATAGCTTCAGATTAGCCATGCGGTCAATGCGCTTTAACTAGTGCATTCCATTCTACCAGTGTGCTCAACAATGATCTACCCCCGGTCTGTGTGATTCTCACCCCATAGCTCACCATGATCGAGTCTATCATCAACATCGCCTACTACGTCTCGACGGCTCTCACGCTGTCTCTCCTGCTGCTACCATCGCAATATGACCATAAACAGCGCAAGGAGAGGGCTCCCACTGACCCTAAAACCTCAGTGCAAATCTTGGTCTTGGGCGACATCGGGCGCAGTCCGCGCATGCAATACCATGCACTGAGCATTGCCCGAGGTGGAGGCCGAGTCGAAATAATCGGGTACCAAGGTGGGATGCGTTCGTTATCATTCCGTGCAGGACTGAAGAAAGCTAATGCGATTCATCTAGAATCTGAAGTTCACCCCGACATCACCTCCGATTCGAGAATCTCTATCGTCGCCCTCCCGCCCCATCCGTCGTTCCTACAAACAAGCAATAAACTTCTTTTCCTGGCGTTCGGTCCGCTGAAGGTCCTCTTTCAAGTCATCTGTTTATGGTGGACGTTGTGTTATCGTACAAAGCCTGTGAAATGGCTTCTTGTTCAGGTTGGTTGCAGCTCTCAGGATTTATAGGACGTGGACTAATTGTCTTTCTCGTAGAATCCCCCGTCTATCCCTTCCCTCGCGATCGCCTCCGTCACCTGCTTCCTGCGAAACACCGACCTGGTTATCGACTGGCATAATTTCGGATATAGCATTCTGGCGTTGAAACTAGGAGACAGCCACCCGCTAGTGCGGTTCTCAAAGTGGTACGAGAAGACGTTCTGCAGATATGCCACGGCGCACCTGTGTGTGACGAAAGCAATGGCCTTGGTTTTGAAGAACGAGTTCGGATTGAAGGCCCCGATCCTGCCGCTCCACGACCGCCCTGCTAGACACTTACAACCCGTTGAGGACGAAAGTGCGCGACAGGACTTTCTCCTCTCGCTACCCGAAGCATCTTCCGTGCAGCCATTGATCAAGTCGAAAGAGCTGCGTGTTCTGGTCAGCTCGACGTCCTGGACACCGGATGAGGATTTCTCGCTGCTCATCGAGGCCCTGTGTCGGTATTCGGAAATCGCAACTTCCGTGAACCCCCAGTTACCTACCGTGCTGGCCATCATAACGGGTAAAGGGCCGCAGAAGGAAATGTATCTGAAAAGGATCTCGGAGCTTGAAGAGTCTGGGAAATTACAGAAAGTGACTATCCGTACTGCATGGCTTAGTACGTCGGGGTATGCCCGCCTCCTGGCGTCCGCGTCCTTGGGCGTCAGTTTGCATACAAGCAGCAGTGGCGTGGATCTGCCAATGAAGGTTGTTGATATGTTCGGGGCTGGTTTGCCGGTCGTGGGCTGGAATCGGTTCGAAGCGTGGCCGGAACTCGTGACTGAGGGCGTAAATGGGAAGGGCTTCGGAAGCTCCGAGGAGCTTGTGGAACAACTTGTAGATCTTTTCGAAAACCCTGGTAAACTCGAGAATCTGCGGGTTGGTGCGCGCAAGGAAAGCACTCGCCGCTGGGAAGACGAGTGGGATCCTGTAGCTGGGAAGCTCTTCGGGTTGACACCGTGAGGCAATATATTTAGTTGGCTGGCCCATTCACATTCAAATGAAGAAAACACAAACCAACCACGATCACCAAAGAACCCGTAAACAAAAGGGAAGCCTACTATATAAAGTCAAAAAGAACATAAATCTAAAACCGAAATTTGCCATTGCAGTAAATACACGTGTCAAACACATCGGATAAAAGAGTGCTCGCTTTCTGAAGTTCAGGTTCTTGTGAAGCAGTTGTAAGTTCCTCGTTGAGAAATTCTGTCCCGCAATAAGAACAGAATTTCGAGATCCCAGGATCTTGGATAGACAGTAATGTCAATCCACATCGAACTGCAAGCAATGTTAGAGAAAAACAAACACAAATGTGCAAGTCTAGGAGACATACCAAATAAATGACCCGACGCGCATTGTGCTTCTTGACCTGAATGCCACCCAATCCCTGCATCGCAAACCTCACATTTCTCAAACACCCGTTCACCTGGCCCAGTGAGCTGCTCTGCGGATTTAGCACTCACGGCAGCCCCGGGGGCCAAGCGACCGTTTATTTTGTCTTTCGATTTGTTTATTTCCTCAGATAGATCAACCCCCGTCGTGTTGGCTAACCACTGAAGTGCCTTTTGGGCTTGCGATAGTAACTTCGCGTCCTGGGATTCGACAAGCGTACAGCACGCAGCAGCATAAATTAATTTGGTACCCCATGGTTGCTGGTCGAATTTGCCGGTGTTCGAGAAGAGGATGTAGCCCAGGACCTCTTCACGCATTGCGCGCAGAAAACTAGGAGAACGGTCCGGTTCAGCAGGATGGATGATGGCGTCGTCCGACTCACGAGCTGGTTCATATGCCCGGGAAAAAAGAATCGTCGATCGTTCCTCCGCTGCAGTGCGGTATTCAATCAGGTCTCCCGGGTTTAAAGTAAATGCCACCGCAACAAGCCCCCGGTAATTCGCGAGACCCCAGATGCGACCGATGGCTAGTCCGCCCAGGTCACCATCAATATCGAATTGCTCGCGGATACCGTCGAATTGCTGCTTCCATGGAGGCTCGGAGAACTGGTAGCTGGTTTGGTCTGCTGAAGGAATCATGGATAACGTGTATCCTCCGATGGTGCCAAGGTGCAGGGTTTGACTATTCGTCTGTTTATCGAATATGGCCGACATTCCTGTCCTTTGTCAGCGATTCTCACGCGGTTGGGGGGAGGTTTTCTTTTTCTTTTTCTTTTTCTTTTTTTTTACCTCCAATTGCTTCCCAATGCCCCCGTTCTTCACTATCCGCGCTGTCTGTATTTGTCTCGAATATCGATTCTTGTAATTGGGGCTGACTGGCAGCACCTGTTCCATCGTAAGTACTAGATGGGATGATTATTTGAAGCATGCCACCCAGAGTGCCAACGGCAAGTCGTAATTCTGGGGAGCCATCCTGGTGAAATGGTAAGCAGGGTCCTATCATTGAGTTTTGACAACGGGTGTTACCTTGTATAACCATTGCAGTGGACCCGTACAATGATAATAGTTCATGTTTGGCCACTGAACAAGGCTATTTCCTCGACAATTGGCCGTAATTTTGGAACGTGGTTGTTGTTGCTCTTCATCTCTCGCTAACGAAATATCCAATCTGACCAATTTGACTGTCGTGCCAAACAGTACCGCCACATTTGCAGTTGCAGACGAGGCGGCTTGCGTGCCCTTCCCACCGAGACGGTATAACCAGGGACCACAATCCAAAGACAATGATTTTGTTTGCTTCTTAAGTACGGTCGATAAGACCGAGCCGGGCTGGACTTGAGGATGTTCCAGATGGGGGTCCTGGATGAGTACACTCGACAGCACCTCTATCGAGTATCCAGTAGATGTCCTTGTCGGACGCAGCAGAATGACCTCATTCTCATCCGTCACGACCGAAAGTAACTGAATCCCCCACTTACTCTCCGCCCCCCTCGCTTCCTTGTCCTCAGAGGCAGGCACCTTGAGCGGAGGACACCACGAAAACGAAGTAATTGACGATTTCCGCACCCGTTCCCCCTCCCTCTGCGTCAACGATTGAGCCCGCTGGCTCAACACCTGATTAACAAGAGCCACACGCGTCCACTTCCCCTGCGCTCCGACCGTTTCAAACAGCGACAGCACCATATTCGACGTCAAGACTGCCAGCACACAGCGTCGGGACTTACCTACTCCCGGCGGCGACCAGGCTAGACCGGCAACATTACTGAGCGACTGCTCGCGTCCGATGGAGAAATAATCTCGGTGCTGACCCAGTATCGTGGGCAATTCTTCGTCCGTGAATACATTTGTACGTACTCGTGCGATCTGCCACGCGCTTGGCTGGCGGGCGCTAGATGCAGGTTCTGCGCTTTCGGTGGCTTTTTTGGGAGTCTGAGTGGAAATTAGTACGTATTTTGTGTGTTTGGTAAATGGTGTTTGAGTGGTAGCCAACTAGGATTTGAACATGGTCTCCGGCTGCCACGGCCAATTCGCCGTCTTCCGACCATGACAGGCAGTTTAGACACGAGGGGAACAGCTGGAGCTCGACTGGGTCCGGCATTTTTTTTTTTTTTTTTTGACTAGAGTGCCGAGAGGGGATTGTGGCTCATGATCAAGAAGGTCCGGAAAAAAGGGAAATTAGAACCTCGTCGCGAAACTTCCGCAGTTCTATGTTTGTTGCAAGTGAAATGCGATTCAGATCAAGATGCATTGCGGATGCTTTGGGTTAGCGCAAAATGTGACGTCCCAATGGGGAATGGCTTGTGATTGTGCGTCACGTGCCATGACGAATGAACTATAAGATGGTTCAAATGGATTATCGAACTATACGACAGTGGGAATTCATAATTTGGGAATTATATACATGTATGATATTTTGAGAGGCGGGTGACGGGTATAAGATTCATGTGGTTGCCTTTGACCAAAGGTCCAGCGAAGACGTGAGATAAGTACTGGGAATCAGCTGCAGAAAGGACAGTGAACTGAGTGAAATCGGATGTTGCATGTCAAGGAACTAGCAGGCTAATCCTAGGGGTGACCTCGTGTTTACTCGACCTTATCCAGTTTCTGGACAACCATGGCACTAGCAGCACCGCCGCCATTGCAAATAGCAGCAACACCATATTCACCAGGTTGCAATTGATGCAGAAGGGTCACCAGGATACGCGACCCAGAGCTACCAAGTGCATGTCCCAGGGAGATGGCACCTCCAAGAGGGTTGACGCGAGCGTTCTCAAGTCCCAAGATCTAGGTGCCGTTAGAATACAGATGTGACTTGGCGGGATTTAGGAAACTAACCTTCTCGTTGGCCTTGATGACGGCGGCAAACGCTTCGTTGAATTCCCACACGGCAACCTGCTCCTTGGTGATTCCAGCTCGCTCAAGAGCAATTGGGACAGCCTTAGCGGGGGCAACGGGGAAGTCCACAGGGTCAACGGCAGCATCGGCAGAAGAGACGATACGCGCCAAGGCACGGTTACCCTGGCCGAACTCACGGGCAATGTCCTTGCTAGTGATGACCAGGGCAGAAGCTCCATCGTTCATGGTCGAAGCATTACCGGCCGTCACGGTACCGGTGCCGTCTCTGAGGAAGGCTGGCTTCAAAGTCGCCATCTTGTCGGCGCGCAAGTTCTCAAAGCCCTCGTCACGCTCAATCACGGTGTCTCCCTTCTTGCCCTTGACGGTGACGGACACGATTTCATCCGCAAACTTGTTCTCGGCCCAGGCCTTCTGCGCTCTCTCGTAGGACCGGATCGCATACTGATCCTGAGCTTCCCGGGAGATGTCGTATTTCTTGGCCGTGGTCTCGGCACAGATGCCCATGTGGAACTTGTTGTAAACATCCCAAAGACCGTCCTTGATCAAACCATCTTCCAATTTCAAGTCACCGAATGGAGGCAGCTGGCCGGCACGAGGAAGATAGTACGGAACCCGAGACATATTCTCCATGCCACCGGCAATCTGGGCCTCCGCCAGACCGAGTTGAATGTTCTGCGCGGCCAGTGCGACGGCCTTCAAGCCAGACGCACACACCTTGTTGACCGTCAAAGCTTCGACGGTGGGAGACAAACCGGCGAAAATCGACGCCTGTCGAGCTGGCGATTGGCCCACCGACCCTTGCAGCACGTTGCCCATGTAAACATCTGTGATCTTTTCGGTGGGGACATTCGACTTGCTCACGGCCGACTTGATGGCCGTTGCGCCTAGCTCGGGGGCAGAAACCGAGGCGAAAGAGCCGTTAAACTGATTTCGTCAGTGAGTTTATTGTTGGAACGACAAGCCGAAAATCAGGAATTCCTACCTTTGCGGTCGGCGTGCGGGCGCCGCTGAGAATGTAAGCATCCTGGATCTCCTTGAACACCGGACGAGCAGCACTGAAGTGTCTCTGCCACTGGCGAGCGGGGACTCTCTTGGAGAACAGGCGGGCTGCCTGCCCTGTCGACGCGTAGATGACCATCCTGATACGAATCAATGTGACGAGTAGAACCGATGGACAGAAGTGTGAGGAAGAAAAGGGATGAGTGAAGAAGTCGTGGCTGGCAACACTACTTACATGCCTTCTCCGCAATAACGTATTCCGCCTGTAGCCGCTTGCCCGCCCGCCCGCGTTGGACCGAGGCTGTTGGCCGCCGCCGCGCAGCCTGACATCATGTGACCGGAGTGCAGACAATGACATAATCGAGCGTTATCGGAGGCCGCGCCCAAAAAAGCTAGTTTCCCCATCGAGAGAGTTCACCCGACAGCGTCCAACGGACCACCCGAGCAGCAGCGGCGGGATCTGCACCACCTTCCTCCTTCCCTTATTGTTCCTTCTCTCTCTCTTCCATTCCCGTGTTTTCCATTTCATCACTCGCCACTTCCTCCACCTCCCCTCCTCTGCCTTCGGGTCTCCTTGTCTTAAGGCTTCGCAGCTCTCATCGGCATCCCGGCATCTTCGATTCCCTATCCTTTATCGCCCGATAGCTTCCTCCCGATAGTCTCCCGTACCCCGCCGCGATGTCGACCTCTGCTCGCCGCCGTCTCATGCGTGACTTTAAGGTCTGTGCTCCTTGCCTGTCCTCCTTGCCTGCACATCCGTCAATATTCTATATACCATCATCCATCCCCGTCGCCTATCTCAATCGATTTAATCGACATTTTAAATCTAATGGAAACACTTCTTTGGCAAGATCTCGTGCGCTAACCAACTCGTGATGAACAGCGTATGCAAACCGACCCCCCGGCCGGCGTGTCAGCATCCCCAGTAGCGGACAATGTTATGACTTGGTAAGGCTTCGTGACACTGTTGAAAGAAGCCGGCGTTGACCATTTTCGCCTCCAGGAATGCCGTGATCATTGGACCCGCCGATACTCCCTTCGAAGACGGAACATTCCGTCTGGTCATGCATTTCGAGGAACAGTACCCAAACAAACCGCCAGGCGTTAAGTTCATCAGCCAGATGTTCCATCCCAATGTGTATGGCACCGGCGAGCTTTGCCTCGATATACTGCAGAACCGTTGGAGCCCAACTTATGACGTGGCGGCGATCCTCACTAGTATCCAGAGGTAAGTCTCATTGGCTGCCGTGCAGATGCAAGAATGTCAGACTAATATCCTTCCGCCACCACTCACAGTCTACTCAATGACCCGAACACCTCGTCGCCAGCGAACGTAGAAGCCTCGAACCTTTACAAGGACAACCGGAAGGAATACATCAAGCGCGTGCGTGAAACGGTCGAGAAGAGCTGGGAGGACTGATTGGCTTTTCCTCTTTTATCTTTATCTTTCCCCCCCTTTTCTATTATACTGGCCTTTTCATATACCTCTCGACTCTTTCGTTGTTTGTTTGTTTGTTTGTTGATGGTCTAATTTATGGAACGACTTTGTCCGCTCATGTCAAAACAGACGACAAGCGACCTCGGCCAGGCTTGTCGGGTGCTGTGATCGGGGAATTTCTCACGCCGTTTGATGACATGCACAGCGCGGGGTTTTGGCGCCTGGTAAATATCTTTCTGCTCGGTCTTGTGGATAATTGCATTTCTTGTCTTGTTTCACGTTGCTGCATCCTAGTGCATAAGGCTTAGCTGTTACGGCCGTCTTTGTGATTAGTTGTCATTTTATTTTCTGTTAAATCAATGGACATTCTATTACTATTTCTATTTCTACTTCTATCTCTCATCTCTGGTCTATTCGGACTCTGCATGTCCATCCCAGAGTGATTAACTTGGTGACTGTTCAAGTAAACATCGTCAGAGTCGGGCGGATGCCAAGACCGAGACTAACGGGTCGTGTCGAATCGCTCTTCCCACCGACTCCTCAAGAATCGTCGTCTGTTTGCTTCACTGCGCCCTTCTCCAATCCGTGAATTTTGTTCGCACGGCACGACCCTTGCTGTGTGATCTCTCCGGGTCTCTCGTCGTGACCCTGTCCTGTATCTCGGGTCGGTGATCCCTTCAGCTGCCCACGTTATCTGCGTGTGTCCGGCACGTGGACCCCTGACCCAAACAACGCCCACTCCGTCTTGGAATTCCCACCGACTCGACCTCGACCTGACCGGGTTGTGAAATACCGTCCGCAATCCTTCCCCCTCTTGCTCC
The DNA here is from genome assembly GCA_025592935.1 of Aspergillus ostianus. Taxonomy (NCBI): domain Eukaryota; kingdom Fungi; phylum Ascomycota; class Eurotiomycetes; order Eurotiales; family Aspergillaceae; genus Aspergillus; species Aspergillus ostianus. The sequence continues at coordinate 50,480 of JANFQY010000037.1, read as the reverse complement.
CCCTCCCCCGTGGGGTTTGTTTCTTCTTCGCATTTATTTGCTTCTTTTCTTCTTGGTTTGGAACTTGAGCTTGGGTCAGAGCGATCATGGCGTAAGTGTCTCCCCGCTCGAGTCCTCGTTTCACCATACCTCCCGCCCGAAAAGCACACACACACTGACGATATATCTGGAATGACAGGTCATCTGGCCCCAACACCATCAAGGGTACGTGGACCGTGGACCGTGTTGCTTCCATCTTCCTCGTGCGGTCGATCCGACTAACACGTTTTTGCCTTGTCCTTAGTCGTTGCGAGATTCCGACCGCAAAACAAAGTTGAATTGTCGTCCGGCGGAGAGCCCATCGTTGACTTTGAAAATGAGCAATCATGTCAGATCAGCGTGAGTCAACCCTTGGGGAGATATTTAAATGGGTGGTGGTATTGACTCCGTGGTTAGTCGCGCGAAGGCAACGGGTCCTTCACCTTCGATCGGGTGTTTCCCATGGACTCGCACCAAAGCGACATCTTCGATTACTCTATCCGACCGACCGTGGACGACATCTTGAATGGATACAACGGAACGGTTTTCGCCTATGGTCAGACCGGTGCAGGAAAGTCGTACACCATGATGGGATCGGATATCGAGGACGACATGGGCAAGGGTGTCATTCCGCGTATCGTCGAGCAGATTTTCGCCAGCATCCTCACCAGCCCGAGCAACATGGAGTACACCGTCCGGGTCAGTTATATGGAAATTTACATGGAACGCATCCGCGATCTGTTGGTGCCCCACAACGATAACCTGCCCGTGCACGAGGAGAAATCGCGGGGAGTCTATGTGAAGGGCCTGTTGGAGGTCTACGTGTCTAGCGTACAGGAGGTGTACGAGGTGATGCGCCGTGGTGGTGCGGCTAGGGCCGTCTCCGCAACCAACATGAACCAGGAGTCTTCTCGGTCCCATTCGATTTTCGTCATCACCGTCACGCAGAAGAATTTGGAAACCGGTTCCGCCAAGAGCGGTCAGCTGTTCTTGGTCGATTTGGCCGGTAGTGAGAAGGTTGGAAAGACGGGTGCCAGTGGCCAGACCCTCGAGGAGGCCAAGAAGATCAACAAGAGTTTGAGTGCCCTGGGCATGGTCATCAACGCCCTCACGGACGGCAAATCGAGTCACATCCCGTACCGTGACTCGAAGTTGACTCGAATTCTGCAGGAGAGTTTGGGTGGTAACTCGCGGACCACGCTGATCATCAACTGCTCGCCCAGTAGCTATAACGATGCCGAAACCATCTCCACCCTGCGATTCGGTGTACGCGCCAAGGCGATTAAGAACAAGGCGAAGGTCAATGCTGAGTTGAGTCCCGCCGAACTGAAGGCGCTGCTGCGTAAAGCCCAGGGCCAGGTCACCAACTTCGAGACCTACATCTCGGCTTTGGAGATGGAGGTTCAGTCGTGGCGAAGTGGTGACCAGGTGCCCAAGGACCGATGGACTCCCGCCCGAGGAAATGAGGTGGTCAGCGCTGCAAAGGCGGAGGCGCGCGCGCCGCGTCCTGCCACTCCCTCCCGACTTCAAGACACCCCTCGCTCCGAGACGCCGCGACCGGATTCGCGCATCGGCGATCGCTCCAGCACCCCCAGCATTATTCTCGAGAAGGATGAACGAGAGGAATTTCTCCGACGGGAGAATGACCTTCACGATCAGATCGCGGAGAAGGAGTCGCACATCGCTAACGTCGAGAGGGGTCTTCGTGAGGCTCGGGAGGAGCTCCGGAGTATGAAGGAGAACTCGGCACGCTCGGGCAAGGACAACGACAAACTGAACACCGAGGTCAATGAACTGCGCATGCAGCTTGAGAAGGTCTCGTACGAGGGCAAGGAAGCGTCCATCACGATGGACAGCCTCCGGGAGGCTAACTCGGAGTTAACCACGGAGCTGGACGATGTTAAGCAACAGCTTCTGGATGTCCGGATGAAGGCGAAGGAGACCAGCGCTGCTCTGGACGAAAAGGAGAAGAAGAAGGCCGAGAAGATGGCGAAGATGATGGCTGGATTTGACCTTGGCGGCGACGTGTTCTCAGACAACGAGCGAAAGCTGCAGGATCTCATCCAGCGGGTCGACTCCCTGCACAAGGTCAGCGAAACGGGCGAGACGATTGCCCCTGATGATCTCTTGGAGCTCCGAGCAAGCCTCATGGAGACCCAGGGATTCATCCGCCAGGCCGAACTCACCATGAACGACCGGGGTGAACTGGGCGAGCTGCAGGACAGCCGTAGGGTGGAGGTTGAGGAGAAGTTGACGAATCTCGAGCGGGACTATGAGAAGTTGCTGGAGCGAAACTTGGGCGAAGGGGATGTCGAGGAGATTAGGGAACGACTGGAGAAGGTCTACGTTACCCGCAAGGAGACCGAGCTGCAGGCCGCTACTGAGCTTCGGGGCGAGATTACACGCAAGGACGAAGAGCTAGGCAAGCTGCGTCAGTCCCTTGCGGACTCCCAGTCTCGGGTGTCCACCAATGGCGCCGCCGGCAAGAACCTGCAGCAGCAGATTGCCGAGTTTGACGCCATGAAAAAGTCGCTGATGCGCGACCTGCAGAACCGCTGTGAGCGTGTGGTGGAGCTGGAGATCTCCCTGGACGATGCACGCGAGCAGTACAACAACGTGCTCCGCTCTTCGAACAACCGGGCCCAGCAGAAGAAGATGGCCTTCCTGGAGCGCAACCTGGAACAACTGACCCACGTGCAACGCCAGCTGGTAGAACAGAACAGCAGCCTGAAGAAGGAAGTGGCCATCGCGGAGCGGAAACTGATCGCCAGAAACGAGCGGATTGCAAGCTTGGAGAGCCTGCTCCAGGAGAGCCAGGAGAAACTCACCCAAGCCAACCACAGGTATGTCGGCCCCTCGTGGTCTTATCTGCCCCGGGGCAGTCGCTAACACATTGATTCTTCCACTCAGATTCGAAGCTCAACTCACCGCTGTCAAAGAGAGACTTGAAGCCGCGAAGCAGGGATCGACCAGGGGTCTTCCAGCTATGGATGGCAGTGGCGGTTTCAATTTTGGCGGCTCGAGAATTGCGAAGCCGCTCCGTGGCGGCGGAGGAGAGAGCAACGCTCCCATTGCCGGAGTCCAGTCTCAAGAGACGGGGAAACGCACCAGCTGGTTCTTTGATCGACGATGATCCACGATTTCTATTCTGTTGCCTCTTTTATCCCTTCATCGAAGATGTTTAAACCACGCCTTTTTTCCCCTCCCATTCCCTCCATTTCATGGCACGTCGATATCCTCTCCATATCTTTGTTTCATCATGCCTTGTGCTTTTGATATGAATCTGGCCGAAGATGAATGTCTTTGTTTTCTCCTCTGTTTGCAACGAAGTTTCTTTGTTTCATTTATGCTCGTGACGTTGATTTCCTTTCTTTTTACACATACAAACACCCACCCATCCATCCCACCCCCTTTGGTACATTTAGATTCGGGTACTTCTTAACCCTTCGGTTTCTCATCGATACCCTTGTACATGAAAGAGAAAAAAGATAGAAAGCATTGCGTTGCGGGAATAGTAGATTGCAGGATCGTCGGGTTTTCTTGGTTGATTGGGCTGAGACTTAAATTCGATCCGGGCGATTTTCTCTCTCTCTCTCTCTTTATTTTTGAATTGGATCATGATAGATGTCAGTTAGGAGTTTATTGGCTTTTCTAGCATTCATTGTCTCCTATTCGGACCGGAATTTGACTCGAGCGTGCTTGGGCTAATCAATGGAAATGGTAAGGTACGTGACATGTCTTGATGTTTCGTTCCGATGGAATATATTTTGACTGAGATCTTAGGCTGATATTCCGCTCTCTAGTTGAATGCGTAGGCTGCATTTGAGGCACTCCTGTTAAATATGTCAATGCAGGCCATAATAATATAGCTCTGAGACTGAGTAGAAGTAGTCCGATAAATTACTCGGTTGTTTAATTGAAAGACAGCAGTTGTTTATACGAACTTCCAGGCTTCCGGTCCGACATATGATCCGATGGCTCGCACAAGAGCGGCTCACGTGATTTTATAGGAGGCAGGAGACAGGTATGACGTGGATTTCCTCGCTTCTAACTCAATGCCATCCAACATTCCTCTCGGACATGTCTCTCGAGTATGCCTTGGACTCTCCGTAACACTATGGTCTCGGAAAGATGTCCCAGCGCGGTTCCAAGCCTGCTGATCTGATCAAGGCCACATTCGACAATGCTTCAAAAAATGCATTTCTGATTGTCTACTTTTCCTTCGTATATGAGTCCGTATACACGGGAACAGATGATGAAGATGGTCCCGAAATCACTCGCTATTTAAGTTTTTTTTGGAAACTTTTTCAATCTTGGGATTTATTCTGAGACAAAGTTGCTTTCTGCGCGATTACCATCGGTGCGTGATTTCTCGAAAATTCGATCGACGCGAAGCCGAGAGACGTCTCGAGCTGGGCGGGGGGAGATTGTAAGGATGATGATGGACACCTTCTACGAAACGAATCAAACGACAGATTCCAGTTTCTGGAACTTGCCCATATCTTACCGCATTTCCTAATGTCGGCTACTTCAAACAATACAGATCTGGTAGGTGGGTTCACTGTTAGCCACAATTATAACATTAAGATACCCCGTAGGCCGATTCGAAGAAAAATGTTCTTCAAATACTCAATATGTTCGATCACGGAATCACACATCTGATAGAATGCACGAACATCGATAGCCCATGAACGCTTTAACACTAACCCATGAGTACCATCAACTATTTGGCGCATTTAAAATATACTTTGAGCACACAAGCAACACATATCAATATGAAATTAAGTCAACAGAACCAAAATCATTCTTGAGTGACCCAATACTCCCTGTTGTTCGAACCCTGACCCTGAGCCTCAACCGCACCATTGACCCACCGTCTCAACGACTTCTTGCCGTCCACCGTGCAATTGCATTTATCATCAAGCCTAGTGGCGCCGGAGCTTATATAGAGGGCATCCTTCGTGATTTAGAGGAAATGAGCGTTAAAACAGATGGGTCAACGAACTTGGGACATCTAGTGAGGCTCCAACTCAGTGGCTGGTTAGAAACAAGTGTCTATTGATTCATTGCACATGTGGGCAGTCAAGACCATCCGAAAAGCAAATTGGTGCATGCCAGCGCTATGAAATCCACCGACAACCCCAAGGTCGCAACGGCAGATTAGATGCAGGGCAACGAGCAAACTTGATTACCATTGACTTGGACAATTCGAGTCACTGTTATGAAATCGGGTGAAGACCAAGGATTAGCGTGGCACGGTCGCCACGACTCGCAGGATCGGAGCGATGATTCATGTTCTCCTGCAGGCGGTTGGTTCTGGGGCCGAGGCCATAACTAGGTAATCGGCTCAACGCAGAGAGCGGGGTGAACTCCAAGCATCCTAGACTCTTTGCCTTCGAGGGCTCCCATGAAGCTTCATAGTGCGCTGATTATATGCTTCTTGCGATTGCCGGATCTTAGAAGTCCCACAGGTGCTCATATTCTTGTTTCAATTCAATGAAGCTCCTACGTGGTGGAACATCCAAACAGTTGGACTGGGGCAGGTTAATGGGAATTGGATTGATCCATTAATTGGTCGGCTGCAGCCATGAAGACCGAACCATATCCTTGTGACTTTCTCGGGTTTGCGGATGCCTGGTCTCGGTTGACTGTAAGCCCTCCTTGCGACCTTTGAATAAATGCAGCTGAGACTAACGCAGGCCCATAGTCATCCGATGTTGTTCCCATGTAAGCCGCCAAGAACCAGTCGAGTTAGGGCGACAGGGATGTTTCCTGGAAATTGCGCGCTGCTGATTTAGTTCTCCACCTGACGGATCGGTCTGGAAGGATGGAGGATCTGGAGTGACAGTCGCGTTGTAAACAGTTGGACCTTGGAGCTGACTTGTAGAGATCACGTGGAATAATAGAGAACCTTATTCGTGCTCCTCTTCTGAGTGCAGTGGAGTCAAATAATTGTGGCCAAAACATCTGTATGTCATACTCACCCTCGAGGGACATATAGCTTGTATGTGCCTACCAAATAGGGATGTGGACCTCACGAAGGATCGCGTGCATAGTCACACCATTGAAATATTCAAGCCACCAACATACGTGGTAATATCAATGCGCTAACCAACTTGCTCCAAACATGCATAAGCTAACCATTAGTTGACCAGCCGATGCCCTGATATACGCGAATACACGAGGCTTGACATGGTGATTTCCTTGCTACGGCCTTGCTCCTGACCAAGGAGATCTGCGACCTAGTTTCCCTCAGTGCATTATTCACGACACGGGTAAAACATCCGAGCGAGGATGGCCTGACAACGAGCCCATTCTGTGGACGTATTCGATGCGGAGTGGTCCCCGCGGCATTTGAGACGATCGAAGATGGCATTCCTCATCGGTTGACAGTGATCGGCGATGGAAAGCGGCGAGTGCAATTGCCAATCCCCCTGACAGCGATTGTTGTGTGGAGAAGAACGTTAGATTGAATGGCTCATGCACAGGGTTCTGATTTTGGGGTTGCTATCTTGTAAGCGAGGGTTTGCTAACCTTGGCACGGATGATCCGCTCTGATAAGGGTAGTGCCCAGCCATTAGCGGTCCGTAATATCGACGCCGATCAGGTACCAGAGATGGCATGGAAAGCGCGGAACACGTTGTCGATTTCTCCGAGCTGAAAGCCCTAAAATCTGGAACTGGCAATAATTGCCCGAGGCCCGCATAACCGAAGTCTAAACTGCTTTCTCCTTTCTGTGCCCGTGTTTTCTCGTGGGTTCAGGAGAATTTGACATCCCCGCAACTGGTACTTTTTATGGGTGTTTGGGTCTTATTTTTGAGTCTTAGTGTTCGATTGTAGGGTGGATATTTCGCAGGAATGGCTTCCTTGGGTAATGATTGCCATTCATTTTGTCCGAATCGATCCCGAAATGAGCGCGAGGAACCAAAGCTCGGTCGTTCTCCTGGATTAGAAATAAATAACTGTATGCACCCTCGACTCGCGGGGAAAATGGTTCTGGAATTGCTCATCGTAGCAGCGTTCTTCGCATTGATCTATTATTGCCACCCGCTCAACCATGACCCGCACCTCAATATGGCGGGCCGCCATCGCAGCGTCCCTCGCAGCACTTGCAACGGCAGATATTTGCGATAAGCTCGAGGCCGAGGGGGTAACGATCGATAGGCGACTTACAATCGACTACCACCAGGACCTCAAGGACTACTGGTCCACGGCGTGTGGAGACCTGAGACCGACATGTATTGCTGCTCCGTCGAGCACCCTCGAGATGTCCCAGGTCGTCAAGGAGCTGCACAACTTCAACACTTCCTTCGCGGTAAAATCTGGAGGCCATATGCCCAACAACGGCTTCGCCAGCATCCAGGACGGACTGCTCATTTCCACGAAGAACCTCGACCAGGTGATTTACAACCCCGACGATAAGACTGCCATTATCGGACCCGGTTTGTCATGGGAGGAAGCACAGAAAGGGCTCGACGACGTGGATGGCGGCCGAGCAGTCGTGGGAGGTCGTCTCGGCGGCGTGGGTGTGGGAGGTTACATACTCGGAGGTTAGGGCTTCCTGTCCCCGTGCCACTACGTAACACATCTAACAATAGACCAGGTGGTTTGAGCTTCCTCAGCTCCCAATACGGCTGGGCTGCCAACAACGTCGTTAATTTCGAAGTCGTGCTTGCCAATGGAACTGTCGTGAATGCCAACGCTGAGAAGAATGCCGGTATGCATTTCAACTGGTCTCTATTAAACGACAACGGATAACTAATGAACAGTCAGACCTGTTCGGCGTTCTCAAAGGAGGTGGCAACAACTTCGGCATAGTAACCTCGTATACCCTGGAGACGCACCCGATCGGCAAGGTCTGGGGTGGAAATTACATCTTCAAAGCTTCCCAGAGCGCCGAGGTGCTCGAGGCCGTGCGCGATTTCACCGACAACTACCCCGACGACAAGGCGGCCATCATCGTGACGGCTGAGCATGCCGCTCTCTTGAATACGTGGATCATGTTCTTGTTCTATGACGGACCCGAGCCTCCAGAGGGCGTCTTCGACAAGTTCAAGGCTTTGAAGCCCGCGGATACTACCAAGACTTGGGATAGCTACTATGACCTGGTTCGTCTCCTGCATCCAGTTTCGAGATCTGTCAAAACTAACGACACCTATTAGCTGAAACATAACGACTTCTTCATTCTGAAGTAAGTCCCCTATTCTCTTTGCGGATTGCGGAAAACGTGGACTAATTCAAAACAGAGGTCAACGCTACACAATCGCCACCGAAACTACTCCGGTCCCCAATAAGACGGTCGGCGCAGAAGTCATGCAGACATACTACGACCACTGGTTCAACGTGACCAAGTCAGTTATCGGTGTCCCTGGCGTAATCGGTTCGCTGGCCTTCCAGCCCATGCCTAGCGCAATCACCAGCAAGGCCAAGGAAAGGGGCGGCGTAAGTCCCACCCAACTATACGATAACCAAGCCAATTGAAAGGGTTCCAATTGACAACATCATATAGGACCTTTATGACTTCCCGGACGACACCAATTACATTGTTATCGAGCTCGACTTCTCATACACATTCGCGGCCAGCGATGACAAGATTGATGAAGCGAACAAGAGGCTGTTCAATGGATTCGACGATCTAATTTCGGATTACGTCGATGCGGGCGTTCTCCCTGACGCGCGTAGACCCATCTTTTTGAATGATGCAAACTACGCACAGGATTACTGGGGGAGGTCGAAATTCACGGATCATGCGAGAGAGGTGAGGGAAAGATATGATCCTGAGATGTTCTTCCAGAAGAGAACTAGTGGTGGCTTTAGGCTTGGATAGGTTTTGTTGATATTAATGCTGTATATCATCTTTCTTGGATATGTTTCGACCCTAGCTTTCATATTAATACTTATACAATACCTACATCAATACCGATCATGATCTCTCCATAGCACTCAGCCTCATGTTCTATAGCAGCAGCCCTCGCAGTATGTTCGTTATTTTTATTAGCCCCTGCTCCCACAAAGACACCTGTCTTGAGATGTTCTATATCGCAATGATCTCTATGTCAATCCCGAGAACTCATATTGAATATAGTATCCATGACAGGTGTCGTAAGAAGACCTGCTCAATTGATTTCATGAATATCAGTACTATATAACAGAAGGTTCTCTTGAGGCCATCTTAATTCCTCCTGGCAAACAAAGCTCCTCGTATTAAGCCACCTTCCGAATCAACCCTCTCAGAAGCTACATATCCTTTGCTGTAACCGTCATGGTACAAGACTTCGTTCTCCTGTGTGAACCCATGCTGTAATCAATATGCTCCCTTCCTTGAGTTCCTTCTCAAACACTTGCTCGAAGTCCTCTCTCGTACATTTGATCCGCTGATTAGCCAGTCCAGCAACTTCAACAAAGCCCCTCCGAACGAAGTGCTTCTGACCGTGTGTTGGAATACAGCGTTTGCGGCTGCTCGTTCGCTTTCTGTGCGGATGATGGATGTCCCTTGACCTATGCTGGCCACGCGCGGTACCTTGAGGATGAAAGGTAGCGTATGTTCGCGGATTGGTTGTGTCATGCGCGTTGCTTCTTCATGGGTCTCGGATCCAGTGAAGGGACGGTCTGGTGTGAGCTGTGTGTCAATGACAGTTGTTTTGGGTATTGGCAGCCCCGAATGCGCAGGCCCACGTTTTGATAGTAGATTGTAGTGAACATCGGGGTTTGTATCGTGCGGGAGGGGAGAAACCCAATCTAGGGGTACGGTTATCGCAAGGCGAGAATTGCTGTCGAGTTCTAGAGGCGCTGGGGTTTTAATGAAGTCTGGGTATGGCTTTTGAAGTGTCGATAGCTGGTTGAACACATTGTGTGTATCTGCATGGTGAGGTAGCATAGGATAAGATTGATTGTTTGTGATGCGCATAATACCAGAACAAAATCCAAATCGCTGCGATGTGCCGTGGAACAGCTGTTTGGCGAGCTCTTCTTTGTCGTATATTGGACAGAGCGGCGACGGAATGGGGAATCTCTTCACAACAGGCGCCAAAGACGTTGGTTGAACATGGGCTGGTGGTGTGTAGGCCTATACGAGAACAATTGTTTCGTTAGACATGGTTTCAATATTGTAGAGATCGTGGAGAGTGTAGTCGAGGATTATAGATTCTTGGGGATTCATTATGGCGGCCGATTTGGCAAAGGTCGCGTTGTTCATTTGAGGCATCTGTTCCCTCTAGGTTTTTCGTTTTTTTTTTTTTTTTTTTTTTTTTTTTTTTTTGAAAAACTTGATGATCCATTGCCAGCTCATTTGTTCCAAGGCCTATTGTGACCTGTCTGCTATATTGAAGTTTACGGGCCCTCCTTGCTTGCATGAATATTGAACTCGTCACATTGCCAGGTCTGGTAGTAGGGTTTGTCGGATTACTGAGGAACTTATCATCTATTGTACATATATTTCTACACCAGTCAAATGCTTCTTTTCACAGCTTGGATTAGATGCTTTCCACCTCTCCCAATGCCCGTCGCAATCGGTCTAAACCCTCATTCAAAGTCACTGTATCACGGCTGAATCCAATGCGAAACCGACCTTTCTCCTTTGATATGAACGCCTATATCGGTTAGAAGGTTCTAGTGAGAATTCCACTCATTCAACTTACTTTGTTTGGCTGCACGAACACTCCATGCTTAACCATTTGCCGCACTAATTGAATATCCGGCGTCTCTGAATCGCGCCCTTTGAACACGTTCGTCCAGCGACTCAGATCAATCCATAAGTAATATCCGGCAGTTGACGGAATATACGGTATTTTGTACGCTGTGAGAAACCTGATGGCCTTTGTCCGTGTTGCGATCAAGCGTTGACGAAGTGTGGGGATGTATACCTCGTCAATGAAGGCATGGTCCGACATAAATGAGATAAAGAAATCTTCGGACAAGTAAGAAAATCGGGTGAGACGCCTGTCAAACCATTTAGCTTTCATCTTGAATCTCAGCAAATTGTCCAAAGTCCTTACCCGACAGCTTGTTTCAGTGTGGTTATAACATGCTCGTTGTACGAAATCATGAAACCCATCCGCAGCCCGCTGAAACCCCAGTCCTAGAATACCAGTTAATATAGGGGGAGATCAGATTGGCTGATGCGACACACCTTGCTTATTCCGTATAAGACATGCACATTGTCCGTTGGCATCTCGTCTAAGCTTAATGCGCTGTTGAATGTTTCCCCAAAGGCCGACAGCGCATAGATCTCATCCACGACCAAATGTAGTCCACGCTGATGGCAAAATCGTAGTATCGCCCTCATGACTTCGGCATCGTAGCATCTTCCTACCGGGTTATGCGGATTGCACATCATAATCACTTTAACCGGGTTCCCCTGCGCCTGCGCCTCCTCTATAGCAGAGGAGAATGTGGCCAACAAATCATCGATGGCGGAAGCGCTGAATTGGTCGATATCCTCGACATCGGCAACGGCACATTTCACGCCGTTTCGTTTCCGCGAAACATCGACTAGCATACTATATGCTGGGGTTGGCATGAGTACGGACTCATTTTCATCGGTCAGGGTGTAAATCAGCGAGTTGATCAGGCCATTGAGGCCATTCGAGCAAACCACATTCCGTTGGTCTATTGGATGAGATGGTGAGAAGTGTCGGTTCAAGAGATCGGCCACAGTAGTTCGTAGCTTAGGCGATCCGGTTGAAAAGTTGTAATTGTTTGCTGAGGATGTGTAAGTTCGTTTCTTGCTCAGGGGGAGGGGAGCTGGTCTACCTAGTTTGGGATCCAATCTATACTTCTTCTCAGTGAACTCGGTAAGCATGTCTAGCATGAGGGGGTTCATTGTCGTTCCGAGATTGACAATGCCATCTGGATTGGCCTCCGGATCATAGATATCAGCATCTACGATGTCGTTCAAGTCCGCTAAGGAGCTATGGCCACTGTATTTCAAAGCGCGCTTGGATGGGCCGAATAATCGTGTCATTTCCAATCATTGAATAGAGATCGTGTCGTTGAATAATTGAAGGATCGTTGGGAGGAGAGATTAGAAGCCATTTAATATGAATCTGGCAGAGCGAGATGCTATCAACCGGCCAATGACATTCTCAAAACTTGCCTATTAGGTAGACTAGCGGTCAAAGGAAGTTAAATTCCTTTACTCCGTAGATCACACGCAGATTCCGCGAAGACTTACAGGTCATTTATGGAGATATGCCCGACGATCTATCTCAACTAGCGGTGTGGGCCACTAAAGACTCACCCCTGTGGACAATCAAAATGTACACGAGCTGAATCTTTAACAGATCCGAAAAGTAAGCTCTATTGGTCAAGACAGATAATGTGCGTAAAGACCGGTCATAACAAGGTCTCGTTGCCTCCTTGTTCTAGCCCCTAACCAGCATTAAGTATTCTCCTAATATACTATTGGACACACTCCGATAAACTCTCCTGCAAGTGATTGTCAAATCTAACTACAGCTTGCTTCGGATTCTTGGCCTCTTGACCTCTGGTTCAATGAGCTTTTCCATCGTCTCCCTCCCTCCATCACGCCAATTCTCCCAACAAAGGCTTAGGCACACCGTATCCCGCCCCACGTCACCCTGGTCAGAATAGTATTCGGGCATTGATCTCCCATTGTCAGTCTTTCGCCTCTGATTGGCATTGTGCAGCACGCGATGCCAGCGCAGTATACCTTCTTGACGAAATCCGTCACGCATGAAGCCTGCAATGGAGGCTTTGTTCCTTGTCGAAACCAACGCTTCGACTCTCGGGAGACCGAGCCCTCCTTCAGAAGGACTGGCAAGAGAATACCGCAGTAGCAATACACCGCATGGGTTACAATGCGAGTTCGCCGTCTGCGTCGATGGCGCTCAGGGGTGATCGCTTGTCGACTAAAGCGAAGCACATTTCGGTCGGGTCGGCTTGCATTCGAACGATGAACTCTGAAAATTCAGAGAGCGCTTCGAAAGACCCGATATTCATGTACCTGCATAGCTCTGGGTGGGGGTGCGTGGCTTCGAAGTAGACAGCAGCATGGTGGGCCTTATTTGCATTTAGGAGATTCACTCACACTTGTTCGAGAAATGGTATATTACCTTGGAAGGAACCAATTTGACAATTTCGTTTTCAAAATGCTTCAAGGGTAGAGAAATCTATTGTCTTGAGTATCCATGATGATAGATTCGCAGAAGAACAGTTCAAGTGAGAAAGATGTAAATAGCCCAAGGATCAAAATTATAGGAAAGGGTTGACTCCGTTCATTTTATCTTAGATACTCATGCGACATTTTTAGTCCTAGAAAATACAGCCTCTTGTGAGATCACAAAATTTGTCTCTACTATTAACTCCGATGGAAGAAGTGATCGGCTGACGCCTCTTTTGACATGCTATTGCACTATCTGCTTAGCTTTAATAAAAGGTCCAATGTTCAAAAATAGACATACTTGGTTAGTTCAAAGACCAGAATTCAACCAGAGCGACCTTTGTGGAACACGCCACGTCCTCCTGATATACGTGACCTACTTTCATACCAAAACGACGCATTCTGGTTATATAGAGAGGGCTAACTTGAGTTAGGTAAGGGAAGGCCCCTTGGTGCTTCTTGATATAGTACGTGGCCGTTATGAACCTTCGCAAAGGTTATCTCCTATACTCCTTGATGTTCTAGAGATAACACAGCGTAAATGTTGGCCTTTTCCTTCGTCACATAACTCAGCCGTGGTCGCCAAATTTTATTGTTGAAGTCATAAATGATGTATTAACTTTTAATTTTGTAAATTAGCTACGTAGCTTTTGGATAAATCACCCAGGCTTATTCTGACCTTTTTGTAGAAATGACATATCTAACTTAGCTGATTTATAATATGTTCCATACTCTAGTTATTAGTTACCTGAGCGTCTTACCGTAGAGTCCAGTCGAGAATATTCTTTTTGTTTGTGAAAATGATACCGATCACGTAGTCTTGTTACTGATAGTTCTAGAGATATAATCGACCGAATATTACCGACAAGTATATACAAAAGATAGGAGAACAAATAAAGAATGAGAATAAAAAGCAAATTATGAACCTCAAAACAAACGAAAGCCTCGGTGAATTTGCATGAGAAAGCGTCTACGGAGTGCATCGTCCCAGGAAGTGATACCGAGCATTTCCTGCGATCGGCATAGTTAATCATTGTGGTTAATTTAGTAATTGCCCTAGTTGACTGCTTTGATTTCCTCGGTCCACGGAGATTGGATTGGTTATTTATATCGTGCTCATCTCCACCCACGCTGTTCTCCGAAACAACCCCTCAGCCCTCCGAGATATGATCGGCAAATCCCGAAAAACCTGTCTGGAGCCCTAAGGGGTTTTCTCAATTTCACTTTCCTTGGGATCGAACAACCCTCTAACACGTTGAACAGCTGGTCCGGACGCTAGAGATAATGATACTACGCATTTCGATAGTATAGTAATCTCCAATTGAGCAGCGATTCCTCCCTATGCCACGGTTCAATGTCTACTTATAACTGAAACCTAATTTAAGTGTCTCACTCGCCATGAGGTTGCCCCACTTCTGTCTTAGATTCTCCTATCTTCCGGCGAGGCCGGTGTCAGGCACAGAACGATTCCTGTGCGGAGCGTTTATTATATAACGATTTAAGAGCCCGTTGGCAAGATTTTAACAGCATCCGTTTGAATTTGCATGTCTAGGAATACCATCAGAATGCCTCACCTCTTGTCCATGGCGGCTGCGGCTGCCACCTTGCCTACTGCCTTGGCGGCAACTCTGGATCTGCCCATTCATTTTTTCAATACCTACGTAGGTCAACCAGGCCATTGCATGACGATCCTAATAATAACATCGAAATAGGCAAATGTGGAGGTAGAGATCGGCACGCCCGCCCAATCGTACATGCTCCATTTCGATACGGGATCGTCGACCACATGGGTGAACGACAAGAACTGCGGCGATGCTTGTTCCAACACCTCTGGGTATGTTGATCGAGAGTTTTTTGACCTAAGGCAAAGCAGGACTGACGGACTTAGACGCGAACGCGCATACTATGATGTCTCGGCCTCATCCACTGGCCATTCTCGGGGCGCCCGCGCCAGCATGGACTACTTCGGGGGAGTGACAGCAGGCCCAACCTATGATGATAAATTTGTCGTTCCGGACGGCGATTTTGAATGGACCCAGTCTTTTCTGTCCGCCGACCAGAGCTCCTGGAACAATTTGGGCTCGGACGGATTCATGGGCTTGGCCTTCAACTCAATCTCGGACGGCAACACCACGACCGTCGTGGAGACCCTGATGCAGCAGGGCAACCTGGACGAGAGCCGCTTTGGCATCTACTACGGAAAGGAGTTTAACACCACTGGCTCTAACCCCGATGGTGTCCTCACCATTGGTGGCTCGCGCGAGGAGAAGTATGTTGACGGCGAGATCACCTATGTGCCTCTCCGCTATGAACCTCCCTACCAGGTCTGGCGCACAGTGCTGAGCTCCATTACCGGTACTACCGAGAAGGGAGGAAAGAAGCAATCTGCCAGTAACAGCCTCGGCACGTACGGAAACGCAGTTTTTGACACCGGTGCCGGGTCAATCTCTGTGCCCAACAGCATTGTCGATGAAATCTACGCGTCCATTGGCTGGGACTATGAGGCGATTCTCCACGGAAAGCATATGCCTTTGTGCTCGGAGTTCAACTCGAGCTGGTCTTTCACGTTCAACTTCGGCGAAGGTGCACTTGACCCCAACTTGACGATGACGGGTGACCAGTTCGCCCGCCCGGGATTTGCTTATAGAGATGATGCTTGTTATCCTCCTTTCGAAGGTAGTGATAATGAGGGCATGGCTCTCATTGGAACCCCACTGATGCAGCAGTTCTATACTATCTTTGACTTTGGAGGAGACCATGCTGATGACTTCCACCCCAGAATTGGATTTGGTCAGCTGAAGGAGGGTGTGAAGCCTTAGGTGGGAAGGCCTATGCCTTTGTATTGTATTAACATGATAAATACTGCATGAACTTGTGGACTCAATTTGTGTGCATATTTCAACTTAAAAGAGTTGGAATGTAACATGTACGAACTCGATATCATCCTTTCGAAGAAAGTATTAATGGTTCGTCGAGCGGGTGAGAGATGTAGGGAGATAAGATGGTCGCAAAGACTTCATTCATCCTAAAGAAACTAGTAACTGCAACAGCAAAGACTTTCCCAGCCATACAGCCTTATAGATCAGTCCACGTCAATCTCCTCAACAACGATATCTTCGTCGAGTTTCTTGACCTTGTCGATCGCGTCGGTGGTGACCGGGCTGGCAGCCAAATACTTAGCTATAGTATTCAATGCCAAACCATTTTATTTAGCGTACTTACGGGGGATAGCAGGTTGGAGGAAGAGCTCGGTTGCAGACCCAGACGTCAGTTCCAGTGTCATCTTGAATGATCCTACAAGGCGGGTCAGCAGAAGAAAAGCTGTAGAGAACTGGCCCTGGCCCCACTTTCTGACCGCGGCATCATGCTGCTCCCACGCCTGGATCGTTTTGTAGGTGTAGTAAATACTCTGTTTGGGGATTAATATGAGCATTCCGCTGATCCTGCTTCTAATGTCGGGCATTATACCTTTCGATCGGACATTTTGATTGAGATTTGGAAGGTAGGAAATCCACTTATCGCGTCAGGTGAATTTATGAAGTAGATATGGAGTAGGGACCAAATTACCAGCAGGATATGGTTCAGGTGCTTACAAAATCTTGTAGGATATGGACGTAAGAACTGCGCTGTGCAAGTTCAAGGTGGAACGAAGGTTTTATCTATCGGTTAAGGGGCGCAGATGGGGCATGCTGTCCCCACTGTCCGACGATCCAGAGGACTCCGGATGCAGATCTCCCCATGATAGCAAACAATTAATTCCCGGGTCTTGACTGGAGAAAACTTTTGCTTTGGTCAAGCCATGTATGGGAATCTTCGTCAGAGACCGGGGATCGGAACTCCTTCACTCCATCATTATTAGTCAGGTCTAACTACTATATCCGTTCCTGGACATCAGCCCTGGCGAGCTGGCTAATAGTTACAGGAAAAATGTATGCAGGTGTGAAGCGCATTACATGTATTGTGGGAACCGATAACGCTAGGCATACCCCAATATTCTCAGCACAGTCTCAGCTAGCCTATGGTAGCCGTCCCGAGTTGGATCCGAGTAGCAAACAACATGCGTCTGGATTTCAGATTGCGCTGAAGAACTGGTCGGAGCAAGAATCCTTTCGTCATTATGCATCAGCCCTGAGCCATTCGATCAAATGAGATGTGTGCCACATCGTCATAGTTCTTGGCAGAGAGTAGTGCCCATTAGAAAGTCGTGGCGAAAAGCGATAGGTACTGATCCAACAAGGGAAACGCCCAGTATCAGATAATTGTCCCAATCCACACGTCAAAGAAGGATTATGTAGATTTCACATTTGTTCGATGATAGTACGCTCATGTTTCATATTAATGTCTCGTTCTAACCCTTTTGATTGGTGTTCTTTCCCCCATCTTTTCTTCTTCCTTATGTACGTGCTCTTGGTACACGTAGAAGGTTTCAAGCCTGTTATAAGTTGACAAATTAAAGGCTATTCTGCCCAATAGAACTCAGAATGTGGCAACTCTAAGGTAGAGTGTTTCTAAATGACAATATATTTTGGTTTGTCATTAAAAAGGTCAGATTGTTCCTAGAACTGCTACGTGCCGGCAAAGACATGCCCGGTTGGCTTCAGGGGTTGATTGACTCCATTTTCGATGAGAGAAGGTTTGAAATTTACGGTGCCATGATTTACATGAGGCAAGAGAAACACGTAACTGAAGACAGTTAACTCCCCTGTGACTGAGATCAAAGCTACTCAGGTTCTTGATATGTTCCTTGGCCAGGTGGAGGCATTCCAACGCTTCTGATATGTGAGCCAAGCGGTTGTCATGGGTCAATCATATATCCCCTTACTGTGTAGCATTAGAATCATTGAGAATAAGGTAGCGTGCCTATGAAACGTGGAGGGCAGATTCCAACTTTTTCGTCAATGGAAACGATTCGGTTTTCAATAGTGGCTCAACACAAGAGAGTTTGGTACATTATATGTTCATTGATCAATCAATGATCGGATAGAGATAAAAGAATGGGTACTCTTAGAATAAAATCAAGACATGATGCTTGTAGTTTAGGCGGCAGTTCTCTGAAAGTCATGATTACTTCTTCCAGGACCCCATGACCTGGCAATCCCTCAATGTTGCTGTAACCACCGGAGGCGATCAACTGCTGCCACGAGGATATCATGGCCATTTTCCATCATTTTGACATGGTCGGAAAACAAAAGGGTAAGACTCGAGGCAAAAAAGCAAGGCGAGCGCGACGAGACTAGAGATCCCACGAACAGGACGTATTTTCTAAATGCCAAGGTTGAACCATGATAGAAAGACCACATTAGGTAGGCTGATTGTCCAAAGACCTACATAATGTTTCCATACTGATTACCAAAGAAATTCTGCATAATTCCGCACCCTCGGCAGCCGCCACCGGCAGTCCACTTTTCTCTCGCTCGATATACGAATCCTGTTAACTCCGGAGTGGGGCGCGCGGAATTAGGGAAATATACTGACAGCACGCCACTGGGTGAACCAGAGGCCTAAACCCGGATTTAACTCGAAGAACGAAATTTCAGATCCACTGTGAACTCCCAACGCCCAGTCGGGAGGCCTTTCGGGACTGGGGAATCGCCATGTGGAGAGGCGTGCCGATTGAGGGATTCTTTAATAACGTCCTTGCTGTAGACTTAATTGATCCTACGCGGTTTTTTGCACTTCTATTTCTCTCTTGTTCTAGACTATTAGGGCTCCATAGGATTTTGCTCCTTTCTTTGCTTTCGATACACATATTTTGTGTAACTCGGTCATAATGCAAATAACGCCACTCCTCATCAACGGAGAAGACACCATTCTTTCTCCGCTTGACAGAGTTGACTCATGTTCTGCCTCAACGGCCCCCTTCCAAGGCGTGACGCCGGATCTTGCCCTCCAGGCGATCAAGTCCTCCGAAGAGGCGTTCCCGATTTGGTTCAAAACTACGCCCTCTCATCGTCGCAACCTCCTCAACAGAGTTGCCGAGCTTCTTGAGGAGCGATCCGACGAGATTATAAGATGCTTGCAGGGCGAGATGCATGCGCCGACCATCTGGGCAAAGGCCAATATCCAAGCGGGAATTGATCTGCTGAAGGAAACGGCTGGCTTGATCTCCGATTCCATGATGGGCCAGGTCCCCGTCTCGCAGGGCGATTCGTATGCTATGGTGCTGAAAGAGCCGCTGGGCGTCGTCTTGGCTATGGTTCCGTGGAATGCGCCTGTCATTTTGGGGCTCAGGGGTGTTGTTGCGCCGTTGGCGGCTGGGAATACAGTTGTTTTGAAGGTAGTTCCCCGGCTTCTCTTCATGTGCTCGTTGCAATTATGAAGCGGTAACAGTTAGCTGACTGAAACTCTGTGTTGTAGGGCTCTGAGCTTAGCCCCCGAACACATTATCTCCTAGCCAGTTTGTTCAGAGAAGCTGGTTTCCCACCCGGCGTTGTCAATTTCGTCCTTCATCGCCCCGAAGACGCAGCCGAGACCTTTGAAACCATGATCAATCACCCAGCAATTCGTAAATGCAACTTCACTGGATCGACTAACGTCGGTCGGATCATCGCATCCAAGGCCGCGTGGGCACTGAAGCCCGTATTGTTAGAGCTCGGCGGGAAGAACTTTGCACTGGTGCTGAACGACGCAGATAGCGAGTTCGCAGCAGGGGAGATCGTCAAGGGTGCTTTTTTGAACGTTAGTCTCTGCTTAGTTGGCCAGTTGATCATGGTGTATAGTACTGACAAGTTCCTCCAGAACGGCCAAATTTGCATGTCCACTGACCTCGTTTTCGCTGTGAACGATATCGCAGAGTCCCTGATCCCCAGCATTCTCTCTCACCTTCAAACCATCAAGGACCCGCACACCGTCATTTCGCCAGCCAGTAAACAGCGTCTTCAGCGTCTCGTTGACGATGCTCGCTCAAAAGGCGCGTCCGTCCATCAAGCAGATCTCCCTGCCCTACAGGACGCCCAGTTCCCAGCGACGGTGATCGAAGGTCTAACTCCTGACATGGACTTCTTTTCGGAAGAGTCCTTTGGCCCGGTCGTTGGTATTGTGCGCGTGAAGACGGAATCAGAGGCCATGGACCTGATCCAGCGATCCACGTATGGTTTGTCGGCGGCGATTTTCACAAGATCGCATTTCAAGGCGTTGAAGCTGGCTGAGTCGATTCGCGCGGGCGCGATTCATGTGAATGGGATGACGGTGCATGATGAGGCGACGTTGCCGCATGGAGGTCAGGGTGAGAGTGGATGGGGGAGGTTTGGGGCGAAATGGGGGATTGAGGAGTTCTTGCAGACAAAGACGGTTATTCTGAATCCGTAGGTTGGTTATAGGTTGTTATAGAATCATGGAGACAAGTTCATGTACAATAGATGGAATTCGGCTAGACTTTTTAATACTATCGGAGTTCCTTCGTGGATTCTGTAAATATTGAAGGCGAGGGTTGAGATAGGCAACGTTCATGCCTTGCTTATAGTTTGCAGAGCAATTTCATCGTCTCCGGCAAAACCCAACCAGGGTGAACAAAGTTGTAAACAACCACTGCCAACACCATAGTGACACCACCATCCAGGCCGATAAAGAACCACTCGGTCGTTACCAAGTAGCCCTTCCATCCCTCAAGCAGCTCGACCGTACGATATATACTTCTGACGTAGATAACAACCACCGAGAAGACTGTCGCTAGCACTAAATTATGCATACGAACGGTGAATCTTTCTCGCAGATGAGGCTTTCGTGACCGACGAACAAAGTCAATGCCACATACCACAAACGCAGTTATGGCTACCATCTAAAAGACGATGCCCGCTACCATGACATGGGTTCCTGGTTCGGTATCTCCGCCCACTTTACTGGCCTCAGATGCGGCCATTCCTCCACCAATGGCCTGAATGACTAGAGAGATGACATCGCAAGTGCAGAAAATCCAGAGGTACCATCGTGGTCTCAAGAAAGAGCTTTCGGGTCCGACGGCCCGGATGAGTCTGCCGAGGAGGACGTAGATCCCGGCGGTGAAAAATGTTGGTGCTAGGATAAGTTAGCACGTAACCGATTGTGCCGCCCAGGGTGATGTATCCTTATAAATGACAAGAGTCGACATTTGCATGAGAAAGGCATCCATCGAATACGGGCAGACTGCCGACCAAGTTCGTGCGCCCCATCCCAAAATCTCAGCTTCATATGTAGTTATTCAAGCTGCAGCATATTGGGTTGGGCGATCATACTCAGGCAACCAATTGAGAACACAGCACACCACCATTGGCGTTTCCAGACGAGTTGAATGGTGTGTGCTATCATGGACAACCCGAAAAGCACCAGAAATATAATTCCCGCGGGTAGTGATGGTTGGTAGTCATATGGTGTCTCAACGCCGTCAATCAAAGCGTGACAGCCCTTCTCGAGCTCTTCCTGGTCCATGATTTGAAAGTATCAAAGGGCGGCTCGGAATCGATGGTCTCTAGTATATCCAGCGGGAATAATCAAAACATTTATGCGGGAATCTTTGTTGTCCGAGTATGTCCTGAGTGATGAGTACAACGTCTGAGGTATTTAAATAGGGTTTGAACGTGGCAGTGCTTTGGCAGACCAAGCACTGTTACACGCAAAGAATCCGATCAGGATTGACTGGCTCGTATAATCCAACCCTATCGAGCGTGCATCTCTCTTGTGTCCTGCTACTCAGCTCGGCTTTCGGTTGCTTTCGGTTTCGGGGGGCGGAGTCGGAGCATCCTGACTCAGCCAACCCCGAGCACCGAGACCGAGCATCGACGACAAGGATAAGAATTGAAAGACCAAGCCAAGAGGTGAAAGAAGGTGCCTGGAGTGGAGATAAACTCTGCCGTTCCTCTTTGAGGGCGTCGTTTCTAACAAACGACAGGGAACCATTCCTATTACTGATTTATAAAAACATTGCCCGCCTCAAACAGCATGCGGACAATGGTCACCTTACGAAGCAAATCATGACTTGTGCTGGCTAGCGACGCAGGATCGGTTGTGAGTCGGAGTAATAGCAGTGGTGAATCGATGTTTGTCACGTCAAGAGTTTGTGATCTTCCACACAGATGCTAGCATCATTGGAAATTGCCAGGCTTTCAAACAGCGACACCCGGACAAACCAACAGTTTTTCATCGCGCGTCCTCCCCAGCCGAAACTCCGCCAGCGTCTCTGTTTACGACCACGACTGCTTCTGCAAATACAAACAGCGTCCGGGAAAAGGCATGCCTATCCTGTCCTTGATATCTGGAAACCAGGTATCTTCGGGCCACGGGTCGCTGAACCCGTTTGCGCCGACAGAAGGTCAAGGGCCAACGACCTTCACATAATCCGGTGTGAGAGTCAAATATGCGACAGGAATGGGACGAGCGAGGAGGAAGGTCTGATCGCCTTGATCCAACAGAATCCTGCCCATCGCATGGATGGAAACGTCTCAATAATTTACTTCGTAGGAGGATGGACAGGCAGAGCATCAAAAGTGAGTGAAGGCCATTATGCATGCGTCTGGGAGCACAGCGATGGAGAGGTGTTGAAGATGGAATCATATCCTTCGGGTGGTGACACAATTGGAGATAATCGTGTGATCCAGTTATCAGACAATCATGTACAGAATGTTGAACTCGCTTGCTTGGATGGCAAGAGCATTTTTGTCGACTTTGCAAAGGGCTCGCCCCAAGCGCAAGGTACCAGATTGTCAAATTTGCTTAACTTCGGCTTGACTTTTATCCTATGGATATTAATACAGGACGCAAGGTGATTCCAATCGTGATGTTCCAAATCACTCTATCTCCGATGAGTAGTCACTGTGCAACTAACAGTCGCGCCTCTGATTCAGCGGGTGCATTGTTTTTTTTTATTTTTGGAAAGGAAGTTACCCGCTCGATAAAAGTGGGTGGTTAGACATTGTCGAAAAGGAAGAACTGATCGAATGGGACCGATGTTCCGAAGAGATCCATGACATTGAATCCTGGAGGAAATCCAATTTCCGGTGTCATATGGTCAAACGACGAAAGATGAAGCGGCCTTGAATCCTGCGGGTCCACCGAAATTGGAGCCCCATTGGCCGTCTATAATGCTGTTAGGACAATAAGTAAATGGAGCAGGACGAACATACCGGAGTTTCCGACCCATATGGTCTCCGCTCGGAGTTAGGCTCCTGCCTGGCCACTGGGTGATCTGTGACCGTAGTAGGAACAGGCTGAACGTCCTTGTTCTGCTGTTTGTAGCTACGAACGAATGTTCGAGCGAGATATGCAAATTCAGCCAAGATCGAGCTAGGTAGCGAACCCCCTGTGACGTATTCGAGTCGGCTGAAATGGCCACCGGCAACTTCTAATAATGCTAGGTTGCTAGATGTCTCCGAATGCGTTGGGTTGTGAACGACGAAGTCGAATAAGATGAACATTGCCGTTAGGGGTAAGAGGGCAAGTATGCTTTTCAAAATTAGCCATAAATCTCCGCCATGAGTGTTATCCCTTACTAGACAGGTGTATACGATTCCATGTCAATATGTGGAGATAATTCGATAATTGATCGAGTCGCTTGCATTAGAACCTTCTTGCTTCTCATTTCGCGTGGGTCGTTTCGGTTCTTCCCCAAATTTAGAGTCAATCGACATAGTGCTATCAACGCGTCGTAGTAGTAATAATGCGTTCGCAGCGCAATGTGTGTCTCAGAGGGACTATGAAATGATTGGGCTCGAAATTTCTCTCCAGGCCGAAAGGGTAGCGGAATCGATTGCCGCCACCGTTCTAGAAGTTTATTCATGACATCCAATCTCTGGTAGCATACCTCTTCGCTGATTCGAGTCGCAGTGAGAGAGAAGAGATTCTCGGACGCCCTTGAGGCAATGCGAGCAAAGCTTGCAGAGGTAAGAAGCCAGTTGTAGTCACCGAATATTGCCTCCGGGACGGTAGGGATAGGGCATCCTATGTTGCAATCCATAATAACCTTCCACACGTGAGTTCGTATTTGACGCAATCGCAGATCCTGACCTACCGAGGTCTGTGAGTGGGTAAATGCTAATGTTTTCTCCAGTATATAGATAACCCAGAACGTCCGATATCTAGCATCTCGATCGGGGCTTTTCGAAGCCTCATTCATTTCCATGCCCTGGGCTATCCTAGCTGCCTCGGTGATGAGTAGAGTATCTATGTGCATGTATGAGAGGTTAAGCGCGAAGATAGCCTATCCTGGTTAGCTAACGAATTAATAGATATTAATGGATACGGACCATCGCAGTAAGTGCCTAGAGGTCATTAGAGAAGGTGATGAAGATGAAAGATTTTGTCTGACTCACTTGTACGCTCGCAAGACTCTTTTTGGTAATAATGATATCTGGAAAGAGGCTGAGGGCCATTTGATAGAACTTCCACGCCTCTCCTGTTCGTGGCTCAAAGCCGCCACCTCCATGATACTGGCACCCTAGAGCCAGAATCGTATAGTATAATGCGGTCCAGTGCTTATCTGCCGCCAGATCGGCTGCCATCTCCGGTCGTGTGATCCTTTGTTCAAATGTGAATCTGTCAAGGAAGGGATAAACAGGATGGACCTGATTGAAGTAGGCTGATCAAAGTACCCGCCATCAGTACCTCTCGGATGGATTAATTTGGTATATTTCATACCGCTGATATATACTCTTGCAGTCTCCGTCGAGACTACGGGAAGCTCATCGGGCTTGGCCCACATGGTAGCAACGATAGGTGCGCTTTGGAAGCGCTCATAACGGTCATCAATGAACCTTGAAATTCGTTCCAGCACTATTTCAAGTCCATTGTTACCTAACTTCCTTGAGATTGCCTGGATGCGGCTTTCTGAAAAGTATGCCACACTTGCACTGGCGACTGTTTCCAGGTATCAGTGATGATAAACCAATTCCACAAGAGCCAGACTTACTATGGTTTTCGTCCCCCTAATATTGGTGTGAGCCATATTTTACATTCCATGTGAACATTCTTTTTAACTTACTTTGAAAGGTATGTCTAAGTCGTGAGCTTTCCCTGTAGTTTCCTGGTTCTCGATCAGGTAGTCTATGTAGAGTGGCTGTCGGTCGGCCGTTTCTTGTGTGCTATCACCATGGAATGTCGGGGGAGTAGGGAATGAGTCTATAGACGTCAATAAGGGAACTAATATCTTTGAACCCCTTGAAATGATCACATACTGTGTGTTGCCGTCGCTGCGCCGGTCCGGCCAGCAGTTACGTCATTTTCACGGCTCTCATAGCTCTGCGATCGTTCCGGCGAGGATTGATCTGCAACGAGAAACTTCCTCCTAGAAAAGCTAAAATTGCACCTCTCGCCTCGTTTCTGCGTTATGTCAAATTCCCGACCGAAAAACTATGTACGTAGAGCGGACCAAAACCTACCAGGCAGTTGACACAATCCGACTGAGCTTCTCCTGATTCTATCATTCATCAGCCACATCTTTCATCGATTCATCTACAGGACTTGCCATACGAATGCAGCGAACTTTGCGTGAGCGACAGCGGTCACACGTCTTTGCCAATCTCTCGTGGAGAACAGGGTCGGGCATCGTTTCTCATCGCGTTCCATCCGCTTTCCGGAGATGCATAGGATTGACGCGGAAGGCGAACATCACCAGAAAACCGCCATAGAAGCTCACCGCCTTCTTTGCAACAACATCCACTAGCTTATTCGAGACAGTTACTGCCTGAGGCCAGAACATTGATGCCTGATGTTCTGTATCCTTCGGTTCAGGGCTATGCACATGATGTTTTGGTTCTTGTTGCTTATTTGTTAATTCTATGAAGTTGAGATGATTCCCTATAATTTTATATATATATATACATATGTCGTCACCCGAATACTAATCTTTTCTGGCCCTTCCGCCAAGATTATGCATGTGCGATCTCTACATCCCTGCGGGAGCGCATGTGTATACCTAGAGTTCTGGTCAGCATTACTGGGTTCGGGATATATGATTGAAGAGTTTATGAGATTTGGCATGTAAAAGTCTCTTTTCAGGCATGTGTAATCGATAATCCTCTGGCTACCGGCCTTAAGTAATTCCAACAGCTTCATTTCGGCGAGTGAATATGCATCATCATAAAGTAGAGACTTTGTATCAGGAAGCGTGATAGAGGGAATGTTACTTACTGTTTGATTCCCTAGACTTCCAAGCCCATATTTATCAATCTCTTGCCTTACAATTTGAGCAGTTCGGTTCTATTCTCCAAAGCAAGCATTTCTATTTCTACTTACAGCCCGTTATATATAGTTCGTGACGTTCTATCAATATCCAAGCTGCGATCATAGAATGAGACAGGCTTCGCCTCCCCTCAATCTGACTCACTTCATGACTCACAGCCCCGGGCCGAAATGAGTCAACGGGTTTGTGTAGCATTGTGACTCCGGCACACGGCAGGCTCGTATTGGTAGCCGGAAGGTATTTTGGGGTGGAGATCCGTTACAATGCGGGCACCATTTCAGGAAAGCGATCTACATCTTGTAGCACAGCTAGCCCATGTGCATCATCCTCGCTGAGCACAGCCTGTTCTATAGTAAGCATGTGAGAGATGCGAGAGCTAGGATGTCTCGGTTTGGTCACTCTCGGTCTGTGTAACTGCAGTAGGAGCGCATGAGCCCACCTAGTTTGCCTCTATTTCTTGTTCTAACTCTGCAAAGGGTTCTTCAAATTGCTACCCAACTAACAACTACAATGTAAGCTCGGCAATCCAACAGCTACATCCGGGTCCAGGCCCCAGATTCTTTCCCATCCTAGAATATCTCCGCAACATATCTCTCCTCTCCCACGTCCTCGGAGTCCTTCAGGTGAGTCCCAAGAATATCCTCACACGCCGCTCTAACACCCTCAGCCATGGGCCTAGCCCCACAGACATAAATCCTTGCTCCCTGGTCCCACAGGGAATGAATGAGCTCCGATCCTTTGAGTAGCCGGTCTTGCACATAACGACAGCCAGCCGCACCCGGATTATCAACTGCTCGGCTATAGGCCCGTTTCACCTGAATTGCACCCAGGGATTCCCATTGTGCGAGCTTGTCGAAGTATAAGTCATCGCGGCCTGGGTGCCGACATCCGAATATCAGAAGACCAGGTCCGAGTTTCTTTCCTGTGCCCAGCAATGCGACTCTTTCCTGGATGAAAGACATGAATGGTGCGAGCCCTGACCCGGCACATATCATGATTATTGGCGTCGCTGCTTGGTCGTTAGGAAGGTGAAATGCGGGTTTAGCTGGGCGTGCTGATACGTAGAGAATGGACCCGGGAGTTAGGGAGGCGAGGTAATTGGATCCAACTCCCAGATGCTCGCGTTCCGGGTTAATTATTGTTTCTCGAGACTGTGACTTTAGAACTAAGTACGTCAAGGATGCATGGTTGGGATTGTACGTAGGTGAAGATGACAGGGAATAGATCCGCAGCCGTAGGCCAGGCAGCATGGAGATAAAACTAGCCAGTGAAAGAGGATGAGTTGGGAGCTCCTCGAGAAGATCGAGGACGGATGATAGGTTCGGTCTAGTCGATTCGTCGGGTGAATCTTTCATATGGGTCAATCGTTCTTTGGTATTTTCTTCATCAGCCGAATCGCAAAGTATCTCAATATTCTGTCTACTGTTAGTTGAGATCAAATATTCTGGACCGCACATGTACCTTCGGTGTAGCTGGTTGGGCCAACTCTACGTATGCGCTGAATAGCTCCGTAGCAGTCAAGGGAGTACCAACAGGTATCCCGCCGCCATGGAAAGACGTCACAGTGAGCAAGTGATTAGGCGAAAGCTGAAACCGTGACAGCACACGCTCTACATCACGCGGTGGGTTTCGAGGCAATATATTCAGATGATCGCCAGGGCGAAGCGAAAGGTCGGATTCAGGTGGTATGGCGAATTCGAGATGTCGCTTCTCAGGCTCTTCAGGACTTGTCAGACGATGAGCTTCGGTAACAACCACTCCCGTAAGCCGTGAGTTCAGCGTTACTCTGAGCGGCTGCTTTACGTGCACCTCAGCCTGAGGCAGCTTTGATAGATCTATCGAACTTTCCGCCGCAGGGAATTTGACACGAATTGCGGGCCACAGATGGTCTTCTTCCCATTTCTCTAGGTCTGAGTAGAGATCGCTGATGGCTGCATCGGCAGCTCCTCTTCCAGTGAGACGGTGAGCACCAGCCTTGTGGATGCGCTCGTCGATCAGTGTAGGGACTCGATGGAAGTCTTGTATCCAGTCCCGATGACCGCAGCCAAAGACGGCGTACGAGACACCAGCGAAACCCCGCTTGGGGACATTCTTTACCCAGGAAACGAATTCTCTGCCGTCATCAGTCGGTTCGCCATTATAGCTCGTTGTCACGATAACGACGGGCTGATCTGTCGGCAGCCTGCCCACTGCCTCATCGAGTGTGAGGATCCTTTGTTGGTTATACCCACGTGAGCTGGCATTTGAAGCCAATCGGTAGGCCAGCGATTTGCATGAACCACTGTTGGAACCATATAGTATTGTAATCGGCCCGCCGATCGGTTCATTGGCGGCTCCTGTTTGCGTCAACCTGCCCTTGTTCGTCGCAGCTTGTATAGCCAAGCCCGTGTATTCTCGGTCTTCCCGAAGTTTAGTGCGAACTAAAAGACCTTCTGGCTTTATAGTCAATGTCTCATGAATCCTAAGCTCATAAGAAGGATCATCGAATTCTATGTCGAAATTATGGAGCAGCATGGATATGATGAGATGCGCTTCTTGCCAAGCAAATGCTCTGCCAATGCACCCTCGTTTACCGTTGCCAAAGGGCTTCCACGAATTGCGTGGGAGCTTATTGAACTTTTCTTCCAGCATTCTCTCGGGTTTGAACTCGTCAGCGTCATCACCGAATACCGAACTATCACGATGAGATGCTGCCGACAGAATGATTACGGACTCCCCAGGTTGAATCAGATACTTTCCGCCAACGGTCTGAGGGGAGGATGGAGCAACACTAAACCCAGGTGCTGTGGGCATCAACCGAAGTGTTTCTTTCAGCACAGCTTCCAAGTATGAAAGCTTTGAAAGATGCTCTACCTTAACTTCATCGGTTCCAATAACGTCGTCGACTTCTTGCCGCGCCCTCCTCAGGCAATCCGGATTGGCGAGCAAGTAGTAAACCGCGAAAGATATCATGCCGGCCGTGGTTTCATGGCCTGCCACTAGGAAAGTGATCAGGTTGTTAATTATCTGATCCTCGGTTAATCCCTTGCCTGTCACTGAGTCACGTCCACTCAATAATGCATGAAGCAGGTCGTTAGAGTCGGCAGATGTGTTCTGTCGGTCTTGTATGATGTCCTGGCTCACTTGTCTCATGAACTCCATGTTTCTTTTCAGTCGCCTGGCCGCGAATATACGAAGAGCATTAATGAAGTCAGGAAAGCACGATTGAAGGTCGGCCTCGTGAAGAACTTCATTTATCGCCTGTACGAAGGGATGCTCTTCACTGCCGCGGTAAAAGCTGTTGAACCGAAAGCTCGCTGTGCACAACGCAAGGGTATCCATGGTCAACTTCGTAAATCCTTCGGTTATGTCAATTGGACTTGTGGGCCCAATGCGAGCACTTGTATGCAATTCCGGGTGAGCCTTCATTTGCAACATCAGCACATTGGGGATCCTGGCCTACAGTTTTAAGCAGAATTGCGTCGTGATATCATGCATATTGCCAAACATCTCCCGTATTTTCATTGGGCCTAAAGCAGGCCGAATTATACGATGTGCAATGGCCCAGCCCTCTTCATGATTGTGCGCTGTGAACAATCCATCCTTTACAACGACGCGCAGCCGTTCAACCCCACCCATAACCACTTTCTGGAATCGGGATTCATCGCAGAACTCATCAACCATTTCTCGACTGGCTGCGAAAATCTGCGTTTGTCCCGCAACGGTGATTCTAAATATCGGGCCTACCATGTGTCAGTTGGGAAAACCTCACGTCTTCATGACCAAGATCTGGTCCCACCATATTTCTTCGCCATGTCCAAGATTGCTTGAAGACCATTCGATAAGTCCAAATCGAAAAGATTCCCGACCAGGGGTAAGACTACAGGAGCGCGTTAGCACCTTAGGACATTTAAAAACTGCACAACCAACCTCTAGGGCCGGGGATGGGCTCCAGCCGCTCATTTGCCATCTCATTGGCATTTCCATTCATCTGCTTCGGGTCTTCCATGTTGGTGAGTGTAAAGGGGGGTAAGTTGCTCGTACTGATCGGACGCTTTCAAACCACCAGGAATCTGCAACACACAGTGTAACATCATGATAGCAATTTGTCTCAGACGCAAGTTCTGTACGACTTCTAACTGCCAGTCGGGAGGAACAATAGGATTCCCCATCGGGTGCTTTTCATTGTCTTCGATGTGTCACGTGCACGCATTTAGGGTTTGTAACCCCAGACTCTTTGAGATCCTTCCTTGGGTGGTCTAGAGCTAACATCATAGCAACAACACTTTTCAATGTCTGCTGAGCATTATCAACAAAGGCCAAAGTTCTAAACAATATATCAAGCATTTATATCCTAAGTCTGTTCTAAATGGCATCATAAATACGAGGGCGTCGTTTGCTGTCTATTCGTAGGGACCGAAAACGGCAATTCCTGGATGCAAGCTCCAGGCTAGACTGTTTATCCAGCAATGACCAACAATAGGTGGCAAGTTTGACGCCTGAGCATTGATTGACCGACTGATCGGCTTTTTGGTCTACGGTTTCTTTCCTGCCACGCCTCGGGCTCGGACCCAGCGTTTGGCAATACGAGTGGAGTCCCACATGTATTGCGTAGTGGGAGCACCGACCTAGTAAGAGGTAATAATAGTCCTATAGCTGTATATCTCTATGAAACCTTTCTGCCTCTGTTTAAAGTCAACCCATCGGCTGAATTGTCTGCCCGCCTCCAATGACGGATCTTGCGGGTAAGATAAACACCTACTGTGGGTCCGCCATTGCAGGAGAACAGGCCCATGCATTAACATAAGAGCCCGAGCTGTTGGAGCTCAAGAGAAGAGAAGGAAGAAAGTGTCCCGGAAAAGGCTCGGAGATGATTGGTTAAGTAACGTAGTGATGATATTACGAGGTGGTGTTATTGAAAGATCCAGAGCTGTTATGGGTGGATCTCCTGGTTTATGGGAACATCTACTCCGGGTCATGCATGCACTAACTTATGCACGCAGAGCTGAAAAACCTGTATTCATGAGTGATCTGCAAACCCAAAGATCTGTTGGGCTCTGCGTGGCGGCACAGAGTTTGGTATCGTTCATAACACGTGCATTGCTTGTCCCACACTTTGATGCCCCTTAGATGACACACTAGATTGCTATTGTCCCTTCTTTCCTTTCCTCCTTACGCTTGAAGTTGTGATCGGGTGCAGTTTCGGGCTCCCTAGTCTTGGAATTGCTCACTAAGGTCGATAGAAATTCTCTTACGTCTATTATATGGTTTTATTGTTGCTATTCACCATGGCTTCCCCACCTGAAACAACCCGAAAAAGCTTTCTTGCATATGCCGAGAGCTACGATCTGGAGGGACCATTCACGCTCAAAGCGGCGCTCAAGGATGACAATGGGGAAATGAGAGAGTCTCGGCTTAACTTCAATGATCATATAAGAGTGAATCACCACCACAATGGAGGTAAGTCTATTCTGCCCAACCCCCGCCTAAAGAAAGCAATAGCCGCCAGGAACTCTAACCCCGTATGCAGTTTTAATGAAGTGGGACGTCTGCGGTGGTTTTCTCAATAAGGTTCGCCTTCATCCCGACGAGCTGCCGCACATTCGCGATACTGAATGGGGTCCGATGCTGTGTATTTCATAATATTATACCGATCCTGTTTGGAAGACCACATATGGGCCGTCGCGTGGGAGACCCAGTCTTGGGACTCATGTTAAGGTCGAATACGGCTAGTTAACTGAGTCGAGGTACCCGTAAGTAATCGGACAGATATCCTCCATGTTGCGAGTTAACCAGCATCAGTCTCACGGAGGGCGTCAAGCAACCTCCTAAGGATGAGCCCTAGCGCTTATACTTCGAAGATCGTGAAGCACTTGATGACTTCATTGACAACGATGAATTCCAGATGTGTTCTACTCGATATGGGAATGGAGATGGGACAACGTTACAGCATTTTGCTGCAGAACTCAAATATGGCTACCTCGACGACCACGCAGGTGAAGGAAGTAGTAGACATACCCCGTTTCTAATTTGGTTTCGGTCGGAGTTCCTTTCCGGTCGTCTTGCGGCCAGAAAAAGACTGGAGGAGGAATTAGGGGGCCCTCTAGAGCAGGAGGACATGGCGAATTTTCTGCGAACGAATTTTAAAGGGAAAGGATATTGACTTGGTAGGCCAAACCCTTCCTCAGCCCCCAAAACTCCCTTCATAGATATGTTCATTTTAGTCCTCCTGTTATAATGAAGCCGTCAAGCAGCCGCCGAGCTGTTTTATCTCCAGACTTCAACCTCACTAATATGACTTCATTTCCTGGCTTGTAAGGCTACGTAAGATTTTAAACCAATCTATCTCCTTATGGAATCCGTCTCCCGCTGAATCCCGAATTAGGGACTTTCATGGATGCGGCAGAAGCCTAAGGAGAAGCCTAAGGAAAGTTTAACTCTACTCTAGACCGCCCATACTAGAGCTCGGGACTCGGTGTTGAGCTCCGCTACAGCTAGGGCTTGGCAGATCCGAGCCCCGAGGTGGATCTAAAGACAATCAGGCCTTAGACACACCTCTATGACTATTATAGGACTGAGTCTAGGACTAGCATCCCTTTATGCTATTATTGACGCAATTCTCAGTAGGCGGGACGTCGGGATAGGTATATCTAATATACAAAACCTGGGAGCCTGCTTCCTGTCTGATCTAGGTATTGCTACTTGAGGATGACGAGTCGGGTGATAAACTCACCCTTCAACACCTATGCTTATCTTACACTTACCCCGCCCAGCCCATGGGGGATTCCTCAGACAATTATGTGTCCGTCAATCTCCAATTGTCTTAGACTGTTCGGTTGTAGAATGCGATCTCAAGTTTCTACTAAATAAACTAGTTCCTCTCACGCCACTTGCGTGTAGATATGTCGCTGATAGTGCTTTGTTAATATCTTGCTCCTGGTAATAGAATTCTGAATACTCGTGCCAGGAGTCAGTTCTATTAGGGGGCATAGCTTTTATATAAAAGGCGCATGTTAGATACTGCGGGTAGCGTTTCAAGTTTGACACAATTAGTTTTACGTTGATAGGGACAGAGGTTTGGTTTCAGATTTTGAATCTTTTAGCTGCGCATGAAAGTATTATTGACTTTCTTCTTCTTCTTCAACCAAGATCAGAACCGCAGGAGGCATATCGAAGCCATCCAGTATTTATGACTTTCCAACCAATTCCTCTATCTACTTTCTACGGCAGTTTGTAATACTGACCAAGCCTGTCCGTCTGCTGGGCTTGGTAACCCACAATAGTTGTCCAAGGCTGGGAGATAAGGCAAACATGTCCCTTACCTGAGATGCGGGTCCGCTAATAATGGGTATAGGTAAACAAGCTCGTTTTAGCGCGATATTTAATAATTAATGTTTAGGCAACATTAAAGAACATTTGTCGCTATGTCGGCTGCAAAACTGAATGTAATGGGAATAGATTTTGTAAACAATTTAGGAGACAAAGTACATAAACCAAGCAACGAAGAAGCCAATGAAACATATACTGTACTAATGGCAACAGAAAAACATATATCTGCCTGCAGATCAAACATCCAGCCCAACCACTTGATGCGTATCATTCATTTCTTGCCCTCCGTGGAGGTAGATTGATTAGGTTCAGGTTTTTATCCAGACTTCCCAGTCTCAACGGACTCTGGCGGGATGGCCAGCGCCCCAGGTACCGGGGAAGCTTGAAGTAAAGATGTTTCTATGTACAGCCGTTCAATTGCGCACCTACCAACGCTCCTTTGACCTACTGCTTTGGTTGCTTTGCCGCCTTCCCCACCCACCCATCTCTGTCATTTTCAGATTTGAATTGACTGGTTTGGTAGAAATTGAAAACGATAGGGTGTATGTCGCACTGTAACTGGCTATAATGAGAGGCTGAAACGGTTCACGTTACCAATAGGCGCTTACGTCTTAGTGCTAAACGACTGTCCACTCACGGCGCCAAATCTGGGCCGGCGCCTAATTGATCACCGATATCTACCAGTATCTATGCACTTGTTCGGCTCTAAGGAATCGGGAGGGACTTTCTGAGGCATAGCCAATATATTCTCTCAACCAACTAAAGCATGAGCGGAGTCATTCCGACATAATGATGCTATTTATTGTTCGGCGGCAAAGTCGTACAAGATCGGAGCAGGTATCCCGACCGACTTAATGTGACATCTATCAGATCCACACCTGTCTTGCAATGGTCTTGCTCTCTGTATGTAGGATAGTCCTCGCCTTTATAGTCCTCCTGGTCGAGCGCTTCCGATGATATCATTGGCTGATATCCTGTTACCCACTAGTCTGTATCGGGAATAGGTATACTGGGCCGAGTATCATGTCACGTGATCACGTTCGCCAGCTATGCTCGGGCTCCTTCCTTCTTGGTCTTCTTCTTCTTCTTCTTCTTCTTCTTCTTCTTTCTTTTTCACCAACAACCATATCTAACACATTACCGGGTCGGCTTACGGGATGCCTTTCTGTAATGAATACTTTAAGGCCTTCTATTCCTCGCTTGTCCGCTATGCTTCGCAGGAAACCATTTCCCATGCCTCCTCCCGGACCACTTCTACCTCCTGGCGTACTGGTTGATGAAGAGATCTCGCCCGTGTATGAGTCCAAATATTTTTACCCAGCAAAGCCAGGAGAGGTACTCGCCGATCGTTATCAAGCCCTAGTCAAAGTTGGCTGGGGCGTGTCCTCAACTGTGTGGCTCGCGCGTGATCTGCAAGAGTAGCCTTCAAAACCTTAGTTCGATGCGAAGCTTTCTCTTACAAACATACAGGAATACAGAAGGTCCAGAGAGCGTTGTGGCACTGAAGATCGCTAATAACAATGCCAGCTCTGCTGGCCATGAGCGCGAGATTGAAGAGCACATCTCCACGGCTGATCCATCACATCGCGGTCGCTCACTCATCCGAACATTCCTAGACTCATTTAAAGTTGATGGTTCAGAATGTCCTCATTTGTGCCTTGTGTATCCGCCTATGAGAGAGCCATTGTCGATGTATCAGCGCCGCTTTGAAGATAGAAAGATGCCACTGCCCCTTATTAAAACATACATTCGAGTTCTTCTTACGGGGCTTGATTATCTTCACAAAGAATGCAGGACAGTTCATACGGGTATGTTCATCTTCGACATTACTTGCCACCCGTGATACTGAGTCCACGCGGCTACCTAGATCTGAAGCTTGAAAACATCATGGTCTCATGCGAGGATACATCCGTGCTCTCTGATTTCGTCGATTCTCAGCTTGAAAAGCCAATGGCTTCCAAGATTGATTCGACTGGTCGACCGGTGTATCAGTCCCGTAATGACTTCGGGTCACTCAGAAGCCTGAGAAGTATACCACAACTTGTCGACTTTGGCTTAGCAACTAGACTTGAGGAAGACGACGACTGGGGCGTCTGGCCTATTCAACCAGACCACTATCGAGCGCCAGAGGTGATACTCGGTAATGGATGGCAAATGCCTGCAGATATTTGGAATCTCGGTGTTTTGGTGCGCCTCGTTGTTCTCAAGGGTTTTTTAAACAAACTAATACGAAATTAGCTGTGGGATATGATCGAAGGCAAGGAACTGTTTCAGCATATACATGACCAACAAGGTCGCTACGATGCTAAGCTACACATCGCCGAAATGATAGCCTTACTTGGTCCACCCCCTCCAGAGATCATACAAAGGTATCAGTTCATGCGGGAGTACTCATGGCCGCAACCTGTCAGACGTGAAGACGACAGAGTATGCGAGACCGCGGAGGAGTACTTCTGTGGGCCATTCTTTGACAATAATGGTATTAGTAGCTCCCAACATCAAACGAACTATTCCCAGACTCATGAAATATCTTAGGCCGCTATCTGTACGAAGACCTAATTACCGACCGAAAGCTAGAGGGCACAGTTTCCTCTCTTGATGGAGAGGAGAAGGAAGCGTTTCTGGATCTCGCCAAGGGAATGCTTCATTGGCGTCAAGATGTGAGAAAGACAGCAGGAGAACTGGCGGTGCACCCTTTTCTTCAACCAAGGCAAACAAGCGCCTAGCTTCTACGATCGTTTTTCATCCAATGGACTCGGGATAGTGGTTAATCCCAGTTCGATCCCCGGTACTGTCAGATGACTTGTTGAAGCGTTAAATTAATTATCTTTGGAATAGCACAGTGGCACTTGAGAGATCTAGTTAATCTATCTCTGTTCGAAGTCCGTAGCATTATATTCCAAATGGAATCTAATAAACACCTCACCACTTGTACGCTCTATGCGTACTTCCCGGTTTGATGTGGCCAACAATCATGCTGTGACTCCCTTGATAAGGTGCTTAATGCGAATTTCGGGATCACCTTCTTGCTGATCAGGGCATGTCAGCCAATTCACCGGGAGCTATTTTTTTGCTGAGCAGGGAATACATGACAAGTACTGCAAAAGTTAATGGCCATCATATTATATGTAATTCACTTATCCTCTGTTCCTTCTTCCTGGAAGTAGCTCTGTGAATGATCCCACGGCTCGTCGAAACCCGTAGTAGAAGGGTTTTCACGTAGACCCATCATCTCTCTTCTGTGCATCCTCTTCAGCATTTGCGGCGGCCAGAGAACTGCCTTGTGGTGTCGATATTCCTTACTCCTTCTATTCTGGTGGCCATGACATGCAACAAGCTACTGTCCATTAAATAGTACTGTACAGTTTATGTCGCTAAAAACTTACTTATTGATGGTCCGAATAACGACGAGACGTGAACATACAGGGACAAGATCCCAGCCCATCACGGGTTGCATACCTTATGCTCTATTTTCTGGTATCAAGCAAGTAGTTATAAACGCAAGTAGACAGCATCCGGGGTTTTCAAGGTATCAAATTAACAAGTCCAACAGGCTGACTAGCTACATAGGTGTCGACCTTCGCCTTCTTCACCTTCTCACCACACTCATCTGAATCATTACCCCCCATCGACCACCGGGGTCAACCTATATCATCTTTTGAAATTTGGATCTTTGAATCCTCTCGAATACCCTTCAATTTCCATTTGGCTTCTCTCCATTTACAGCAGATGCTGAAAATGGTTTTCTGATTGTCTCATTGTCCAATACAACAAACGTTATCCGGTTTTGTGACTTTCTTTTCCTGATACCTATCGAAGCACGTACCAGTTTGTTTTATCATGATATTTTCGTAACAGACAAAGGTATCTGGTGCCGGTTTTCGGTCTCCTCGTTATTTAGTTTGCAAAAGAATCTATGACAAAACAATATCTTTCTCTACTTCACGAGGACGTTCAGATATCAGTACTCAATTACGATTAGTACTGAGAACTACGCCACACTATCATAGAGCGTTAGGCCCTAATCAGAGGGTTATTTTTCACGTGAAAACAAATTCTCATTTTGCGTCACTCATCGCAAACATACTGGATTACCCGGATACAACCTGAATACAAGCGAAAAAGGCTGGCGATATCAGAAACTCACCTGTTGAACGGACAACTTTGAAGAAGACAGTCCGCCAGAGTATCGACTTTGAGTAAACTGCATGGATGAAAGGCGTCAATGGAAACTGTCATCTCGACTATCAGATCATCCAAAAGCAACATGAAAAGTTACCCTCCGCACAAGCTCATGTTCGCATTGAAGTTTAGTTCTCCATCAAACCCCCGGAAAAGACGGTTCGGTCAAGCCCAGGACTTGTCGACTTTAGCAGACACTGTTGAAGTTTTGTCGTTTGTGAACACTAATGTAACACCGTGTGGCAGGCGAGGGGTCGAACCCATCGTGTGGGCCAGGAGTTCACGCAACAGATGTAGATCCTCTGCCAGCGGCAAACCATTGAGACATATCTGGAGTGGGAATCACGAATAACGCCTGCAATTCCATCCCACATACCACATATATGGCTCGGGATATGCGATAATATTATTCGTATGACTGGAATACAAGCCATACCGCAATTGCTAATCCCAGGTGCAATCTCGACGGTTTGACAGATAGTGGCTGACATGGAAAAACGCCATTTGCTTGCCCATCCTACGTGCTTTTGTTGATGCCTTACTTAATCTAAACAATGGTTTAAATCACTACAGTATTGCTCTTCACATGGAGAACAGCTCTCTTTTATGTCTAACATTCCCGAGAGAAAACGGACATGTCCCTAAACATGGATTTTTCTTCCATTCATAAAGAGCCAAGTCTGCCTTTGAATATTCAGAATCATCAGCCAACCACATTCCAAACCGACATTCGACGCAACCATTATCAAAAGCCCAGCGATCTCTACAAGGTCCGGACCTCATCAAATCAGCCATTTTGACGATCCAGTCAAAGTATTGAAAACTTAGGATTCTGGGCGTGGCAGACTATACAGTTTGGTATAAGGACCACGATAAGATGGGCTGTTATCTTACGGCCGTGCAGGCTCAACAGCAATCAAGCTGTTGCCGAGAAAATGATCACTGGAGGACAATATCTTCCACCTGAAATTTGGCAACACTCTGTTGCGTCTTCACTCCGAACAGCGTTTAGCAACTTCTTGACCTGGATATAACAATAGCAATGGAGTAAATTCTGATTTGTTTCCTCAGACGAGGAATAGCACATCGAGACCCCATTTACTCTGTTATATGCGTAAGTGACTTCTTATATCCTTCTTCGGTTGGGTTGTGTATCTCATTGATAGGCGTAATATAGATATTTAACGCCATCTAATGTGGGAACTCGAGGCATCAAGGGGTGCACCGCCCTGTCAGCCGAGAGCCGTTTATGTGGCTCACTGGTGGGAGAACATCTCATTCGACCCCGACAAGATATGAAATGTGGAGCGTACAGATGAAGATCTTTTCGAGCTTACCGTCACCGACATGTTGAGAACGGGGGGAGATACCACGCCCTGGGCCAGCTTCAGGGCCGATGTTAGCAACACACACAGGGGACAAACATTTACAGGATGCAAACGTGGGAGAGCAAACACGCAAATACGATAGTGTCCTCTGCCATCGAGCCAATACAGAGTTTGCCCTCGTCCTTGGCGTTCGGCGATGTCAGCGCAGTCCAGCACGCCATGCAGAATTCCAATCAGACTGCCGTCCAAGGCGTTCTCCGTGACATTAATCGCAGACGCATTGAGCAGGATGTCTATCCATGCCCGCAAGCCTGTCACTGCTCCTAGTCCCGCTGCGGTCCTCACTGCGTTGATTACTGTCGGTGCTACTGGTCGGTGCTACTCCTGCTCCTGCTTCTGCTCAGCTGCTGATCCTGCGTCAAGAAACTCGTCATCCTAACCAGATGGAGCCCCTACCAGGACAAGAAGGACACTGAGGACCCAGAGAAGGACCCAGAGAAGGAGGATGAGTTCAAGGACATGACCCCCTAACAGGAGGCAACAATCGCGGCCAAAAGTCGTCTTCAAATGTTC
This sequence comes from Aspergillus ostianus, assembly GCA_025592935.1. Taxonomy (NCBI): domain Eukaryota; kingdom Fungi; phylum Ascomycota; class Eurotiomycetes; order Eurotiales; family Aspergillaceae; genus Aspergillus; species Aspergillus ostianus. Next base: position 10,804 of record JANFQY010000037.1, on the reverse strand, counting down.
AAACGCCTGCGCTATAATCAGTTTACTGATCCTGAAGTTGCGGCAAGTGCGTATCTACTCAAGCTGTTGCCTATGCTCATCATTTACTAATCATATACATACAAATCTAGGCCGAACTCCGCCCCTGCATTTTCGTTCTTCGGGCATGTTCCTATGCCTGCATCAAACACGTACGCAGACACCGTTTCGCAGATAGGTTGATGCATTCGACAGCCCGGATCTATGGCTCCGAGAGCAATCCTCTGCTCAGGTAGTGCGGGCATCCTTCCAGATGATAAATAACAACACATGCCTGGTCGATCTATATGCCCCAGAAATGTCTTCGACAGAATGCCAGCTCCTACATGGCGCTCACATTCTAAATTGCGAAGTACGTTACCAATATTCTGTCTTTGCTCAACGCTACGGCACCAGATCCTACAATGCCTCTCTCAAACCTCGGGCTGATGAGTCTCATTAGAACGACTTGTAGAGATGCCGACCCGGGTCCCTCACTGTGTGCTGCATTGAAAGCGGCTTATTACGACAATCGCCTGTCTGGGAATATATGGAAAAGTGTTTGGTGGACCAAGCTACAAGATGGAAAGAAAACAGCAAAGCGCAGGAACGAACACTGCAATGGGACAGCTTGTCTCGCTGTTCACGTCCACTCTCTATAAGCAAATATTGATCGACCCACTAACATAATGACAATTGGATTGGGCGAGGCAATTCTTCGACCGAAGGATACGTGCCGGGCTTGCTCTGGCCTGTTCTTCTCGTTGTGGGACAAGGGGTATTTTAGGGATATATTGAGGCTTCTGGGCTGTACTCTAAGGGGCGAGCGTAGCGTATAACGAAGAAGAAAAGAGACAATGGTACTAGTTTTAATCGCTATAACTGATCCACTCGATCGTTGGGGCTACATTAAGAGTTAACAATGCAGTATGCGTTGTCCTTTGCAATATCAGATCTCGCAACTATTCAAAGTACTAAAAGGTATGTCTTCTATATTTCAAAAATTGACTTCATGCAACATAGCCTTAGAGTATAATTTCAAACAACTGAGTCTACCACCAGGGTATCTAAATTCGCAATTTCCATACAGCGAACAACTTCATCATATCCAAATTGAACAACAAAGTAAGCAGAAACCAGATATCACAACTCCCCCAACCGAATCTCCACCCCATCCAACCCCATCGTCGTCATAATCCGATCCATCCACGGCGTAATCGGCGGCCGTTTCGTCTCCGGCGTAATCAGCGATTTGATCTGTAATCTGACCTCCCCGTTTCCTGGAGAATCAGGCGGTGTGAGGAGAGATGCATCATCTTCGGTGTCGAATCTGGAGGCTATAGATGGAGAGGAAGATGGTGATAGCGACGGCGACGGCGAAGGCTCACTCCGATCTTCCAACAACCTAATCTCTTCTTCGATAATCCCCCGCTGAGTCGGATCGAGGATCCAAACGCAGTAATCGAGAATCCGCAACCCAGATCGCACACCTTTGTCGAAGAGCCTCGAGTACCGATCGAAGAATAAATGTGGTAAGGGACCGATGAACCCACGTCCTGAACTATCACTCTCCGTGCGCCTGGACCTGGTCGCTCCATGTACCTGTGCTTGTGGCTGTGCCTGTCCAGCCCGCAGCATCGACACTGCGACTCCGAATTCGGTGTGGATGCCTCGAAGTGCTGCGCGCGTCGCCTGAATCCGTTGCAGCAGCGCTGTCGTCTGCTCTTTGGTGCATTCCATCTTCTGCATCTCGCGCACCTGCTGCACATGTCCCGGGATCTGAATCACCACGAGACTCGCGCGCTCAATGACATCCGTATACAGCGACGAGTCCGGGAGTTTAGCATTATCCGCGACGATCTGTTCATTCACGGCACGCCACTCGGGCATCTCCAGGAAGCACGGCTCCCCTGAGATCAGCGCATGCGTGATCAAGAAGTGTCGGTAGGCGAGGTACAAGGCACGTCCGAAGCCGTGGACATGGGCGGCTGGTCCGCGCAGTTTCAGCAGCGTGCGGATCCCCGCCGCGTGCCGTAGCCAGGCGTCCGATTCTGTGCAGTGGTGCTTTTCGTATATGGCGAGAGAGATGGCCGTTGCGAGGCATTCGTCCGATGCGGCAGTCGTTGGCGAGGAGAGTAGGATGGCCAGTCCGCGCAGAGACCGGAGGTAGAGGTCTCGTCCCGCGTGGGTGAAGCGTGGGCCGTTGTGCAGGGCCCCTGTGTATGCGAATGTGCAGGCGCGCAGGGCCCAGTCGAAAGGCGACGGGGTTGGGGAGCCGCGTCGGCTGTCGACGTATTCAATCCAGTTGACGGGGACTTGCTTTTCGGTGCATTTAAAGTAGCAGGGGAAGACGGCGAGGACGTAGTTGGTGAACACTTCAGTCTGTTGGTCGGCGAGTGCGGTCACGGTCAGGGAGGGGGAGATTGTGTCGTCGATGCGCAGTGAGATCGATTGGTAGTTGGCGATCATGCGTGGGGTTTGGGGAGTCGCAGGTTGTTGTTGCGATGAGGATGAGGCATCTCGAGATGCGACATAGTGGCTGCCATGTCTCAGGCATCGCACCTTCAGGTCTTTGCATCGCGCGCACGCATTTCCATCGTCACCCTGGATCTAGGTCAGCCACGAGGTCCATCAGAGACATGACGAGTAGACATCTGCCGAGGGAGAAATAGTGTATAGATCTCGATCGCATTGCCGGCTCCACTTCTCTGCACGTCAGATCGTAGATGGAGTCGTGGTCGGCGCCAACTCCAGGCAGCAGCATTTGCCAAGTGGAGGGATCAGGAGAAGAGAACAAAAGGCACAAAGAAAACAAGCTACCGACCTGAAGCTGCGCATGGACGCCGCTTTGACAGCGCGTACCTCGCACCATACTGGTCGCACATGTGGCAAGGAATGACGACCAACCTCGTATCCGGCAAAAGCGACATCGAGAGATTGAATGAGAATAAAAGGATCGGACGGAGTGGTGGAGAATTCAAGGTAAGGTTTAGCCATCGACCCGATCTTTTAGCTCGTTTTGGCCCCATCGACCAGTCCTCAGCCTAAATTGCAACGGGTCCTCTTACTCCTGAGACTACAATTCTTCTCGAATAAACTGTAAACACCGACATACAGATTTAAGGGCCCATCTACTGCCAGGGCCTCCAGTATACAAAGTGCTAGCATTCTCACTCTTCCATGGCTTGCGCCCATCGCCTACCTATGCAAGTACAAAGCAATCAAACACAGCATGCCACCGGATTTTGGCCGTTCAGCTAATAAAAACAAATCGAAGGAGAGAGCAAGATAAAGGGAAGGAAGTAATATATCAGGTAATGTCATGCAACCGTAAATCGCCATCAATATCAGAGACACATGGCTGGTCAAGGGCACGGGGAGGAAGAAACGGTGATGGGAATCCTAAAGACGCAAATGACCAGCAAGGGAGGATGAAAATAAGGGGTGAAAGGAAACCCGACAAAGGAAATGTTCAACTGCGCCGGATTCGCCAGGGTGGAAGAGAGTCGGTGGGAAAGGGGGCGTTCGGAGGTGGTAGACGGTGGCCGTTCCTTATACCAGCCCGTCATACAGCGACAGGGCGCTGACGATCGTCTCGTCCCGTTTGCTGCCCTCCTTAAATTCCTCCATGTCGAGGCTACCGTTCTCGTCCTTGTCCATCATGCGGAAGATCTTGCGAACTCGTTTCTCGGGGGTATCCTCGTCCTCGGGTAGTTTCACCATCGAGCCCACCTAGCCAGGTCAGCGAGAAAACATAAGCCGGACAAATGACCAGAAAAACAAACCATCTTGTAGATCGCCTCCACGATTGCCAACATCTCATCGTACGTGATCTTGCCATCGCCATCGATGTCATATAATTGGAAGGCCCAGTCCAACTTATCCTCCATCTTGCCTCGCGACGTGACCGACAGCGCGCAGATGAACTCCTTGAAATCGATCATACCGCTATTATCCGAGTCGAACACGCGAAATACATAATTTGCAAATGATGACGGATCGCCGAAGGGGAAAAACTGTCGGTAGATCTTCTGGAATTCCTCCTTGGTCAGGGTCCCCGAGGGGCAGTCCTTGAGAAAACCTGGCCCACGTGCGTTAGCCCGACCGTGCATTCTCCGTGTGCCCTGTCTCCGATCGCCGGGGGTATTACGCACCCTTGTACCACTGCTGCAACTCCTTTTTATCGAAATGGGTCGCCTTTTGGAGCTCGTCGAGCTGCGAGGGGGAAAGTTTTGACTGACTAGGAGGAACATAATGGTTAGCCAGCCAGCCAGTGACTTTCCAGGAAACGGTCGACCGCGCGAAGACAGATCGAAGGCCCGCACGAGAGTATCGTGAATTTGCAGCGGTCGCAAAAAAAGTCCCCCTCCCCCGCATCGCAGCGGCGCGTGCTGTGGCCCACGATCTTTTGTTTCTTTGTTTCCATCCTACCCGAACGAGGAAGCGGAGCGACCGGAGAGAGTCGAGTTCGAACACTTACGACTTGCCCATTGTCCACAGGCCACGCAGAAAGAAGACACAAAAAGACCAGCAACAAGATGTCCGAAAATAGAATCACGTAAAAGCAGAGCCCAAAAGCACAAAAGTCGGGGATCGGAAGGCCGCGGTTGTCATGCGCCCAAGCAGGAATCGGCTGAAACGGAGGCACGGAAAAGGCGCGGGGTAGTCGAGGTTTGGCTTGGGATTGATAAGATCGTGCGCCGCTTGGCCGAGGGGCAGCAGGGACGGGGGTCGAAGCACTAGTGACAAGACTAGAGACTAGAAGGTCACGGAAGGGAGATGGATGCAAAAAAGAGAGTCGATGGAAATGACAAGGGAGAGAGAGAGAGTTAAAGTTGATTGCGAAAGACTCCGCCGTGGCAATTCAACCCGTCGGTCCAGACCTCCGCCGGCCTTGGCATTCAGCCCGAAGATCGCGCATGCATTACGCAATGCGCAGTCGGAAGGTACTTCTCTTACGGAACATTTTCTCATCGGCTCGCTATGTACATACATGGAGGTCACTGGGTATTGCGCTGCATTCATTCCAACCCTTTCCAACTATACAGGGGATATCCGAGAGAAGACACTAATCGTTCATCATCGTTCTATAGGAAAATACAACTCGGCGGTCCTGTCCTGTCGCACGATGTACGACGACTCGTCGTACATGCCGAGGTCAAAATGGCTCTCGTCGAAAGTTTTTAATCGACCTTGATCGAGCCGTAGATGCGTTGCACAAACGCCCAGCTGGCAAAGAATCCAATCGAGCCTGAACATTGGTCAGCAAAAGTCCGGTGGAAAGAGAAAGAAGAGAAGAGAAACCAAAGGGGCAGAAAGCATACCGGTCAAAATGAAGACAATAAATGAAATCAAGGCCGAGTATCCGAGATACAGTACCGCTCCGGTGAAGCCACCGAAGCTGATGCGAGTCGCCCAGAAAAGAAGGGCGTTGAGGAAGACGAAGGCCCCGGTCATGCCGGCACCCGCGAACGCTCGCCAGTGCCACCGGTAGTTCTCGGCGCACAGCAGGAAATACACTAGCAACACCGTCGTGGCGGCTGAGGTGATCACCATCAGTCCGTAGCACAGGAACAGGAAGCCAAACATGTAGTAGATGCGGTTGGTCCACAGTGACTTGGTGATGAGGTACAGCTCCACGAAGATGGCTGCGAAAGGCAGGACACCGGTCAACAGCAACGACGGAACGGTTCGCAGGGTGCCGGTCATCGGGGGCACTTGTCGCGGAATCTGGTTGGTCTTGGTCGGTCCTTCAACGGCCTGACAAAACGGTTAGCAATGGTCCCTCAGTGGAGGTTTCCAACGTACCTGTTGCTTGAACCCAAGCCAGCTGCCCGCAAAACTCAACGGCACGCTGATGACAAACCAGATCAGAACTAAGGCGAGCATCGTGGTGAAGGGAACGGCGCCGCTAGATCCCTTGCCCCAGACGAACAGATTGAGCAGGAAGAAAACGCTAAAGATGAGCCCGGGAACCAAAACGGGAGTCATTATGATGTTGCGCTTCCACGATTCTCCGCCGAACGACTTGTACACTCGGGCCGACACGTATCCACCGATGAAGCCGAACAACGTGTAGATGAGAAGGATGGCCGTAGCCAAGAACCCACGGTTAGAGGGTGACAGCAATCCAAGAAGAGCAAAGACTAGAAGCACGTCAGTACCCAAACGCCAGAACACGTCGGGCCTATTCGAAACTTACTAACGGTGACACCGGTCATCATGAAAAGCTGTGCGCCGTTGCCGACAAGAACACTCAACAACAACGGCGATCGAGGGCAGCGGAAAACATCTCCGTGGACCAGCTTCCATCCGGAATCTTCCTGGATGCCGTCCTCCACGGCAGCAGACGTGCCGTCCAGATCGTCCAGGTTGATCATATCCAGTCTGTTATACCGCGCAATGTCCTTCTTCAGCGCTCTCACGAGGATCATGCTGACCATGCCGACCAAGAAAACAACGAAGATGGCCGAGTTGATGAGCGAGAACCAGTGGATCTTCGGGTCCTCGACGTACAGGTACTTGTCCCAGCGAGTGGCCCACGGCGTGGTCGACTCGGTCCAGTAGACGCTGTAGGTCCAGCTCACCGGGGTATCACCCTCTTCGTTCAGAACGACGGGGGTCTCGTTGCTACCACAGTCCGCCGCGCCATCTTCAAGCACGTGAGAGTTGCCTCGCGATTCCGGCTTGACGAGCACGCCGACCACCCGGAACTTGTCCTTGTTGCCGAATCCCACGCGGTGATAGTCGATGTAGATGTTGTAGTGGTTGTGCAAAAGCGACACTCCGTTCTCGTCCAAGGTGCCTAGCGCGAAGCCGGGGCTATAGAACTTGGTGTCGGTGCCCGAGTCGATGTTGATCTGCGCTCCCGGTAGACCATCCACCAACCAATTGATGTTGTACCCCTGCGCGATGCGGCGGTTGGTGAACTTAGCACTGCGGGAGTCGAACTGGACCTCTCGACACACGGACTTGCACGTCTCGTTCTTGGCCATTGCCAGCTCGAACGAAGACGTCTGGATCCGGTCGCCAAACAGAATACTTCCTAACGATTCCCGAACATCTTTCGGTCCGTCCTCCGGGGCGCAGAAGTGGAACGCCTGGTGGTAGTAGTCGAAGGAGAACACCGAGTGCAGCTGGTCGTCTTGCTGGGCTAACCCCGGCGTCAGATGGTTGACGTACAACGGAACGGATTGGCCTTCATCGTAGGAAGTGGGAGCTACGCCGGGTAGATAGAAAGCAGCGGACAAAGACGGCAGGGTGCATAGGAGGAGGGAGGAAGCGGACAACGTTCTCGTGTTGAACCGCATGGTGGATGTCTGAGCGAAAGGCGCGGTATTAGCTCTAGTGAGATACTGGGTCGGGTCTAGGATTAATAGTTCAGGTAGCTTGTGGATGCCATACAGATTCTACAGCAGCCACACCACGGACGAAGAATTCCTCAAGATCTCATGAATTGGGCGTCGTGGGATATTAATAGACCACCAAGACAGAGAGAGCGAGAATGCGGAATCAATGAGACACCAAAGGGAAAGTGAAATTGAAGTAGAATCAGCCTTGCGGACAGAAGTGCAGCTCCCTTCCCGCTGCCCGTTGAGGCCAACTAGCCGGTCTTGGCACACGTGATGGCCCCAGGGCCCGTCTGACTCAGCCACTTCCTATCATCACGTGCTGATAACGCCTCCAAAAAATTTCCCTCGAACGGTTCTTCGGCAGTACCGAACCTCGATAGACAGTCTTGTCAACAAATTCAATTGATTCATCTAACCATGGCGATGGCCGCGTCGCAACCCGAAGGCTCGGGCCTTTCGAGCATCTCCACCCTTTTGGAAAATATCACAGGCAGTCTGAACACCGTCGGCTCGTCACTGCCCAAAGCGACCCGTGATCAGCCCTCCGACGTTTCGATCGAACCGCCGCAAGATGGCATCTCGCTGTTGGACACCAAATCCGAATTACTCCTTTCCTACATTCACAATCTCGTTTTCCTCATGATCCATGAACTACGTGGACTCTCCGCGAACAAGAGTGACGGTGCCGAGGCCGGTCCCTCGTTGCGCGAGGACATCGCGAAAAAGCTTGTCGAGCTACGTGTCTACCTGGATCGCGGCGCGCGACCATTGGAGGGACGGTTGAAGTACCAAGTCGACAAGGTGGTCAAGGCTGCAGAGGACGCCGAACGGGCCGACAAGGCATCCACCAAGGCCAAGGCCGCGAAAGCAGCGCAGGGCAGCGACGATGACGAGGGCTCCAGCGACAGCGAGGGAGACAGCGAAGAGAGCGAAGGAGACGAGGACATTGACGAAATGGCATACCGACCCAATGTGTCCGCCTTCGCCAAGAAATTCGAGCCCAGAGAAAAAGCCGACCGGTCGGACAACAGAGAAAGCACCAACGACGGCATCTACCGACCGCCGAGGATCATGCCGACGGCACTGCCCACCACCGAATCCAGAGAGCGCAAGGAGCGCGGGCCCCGGAAATCGAACGTTATCGACGAGTTCGTCACCGCCGAGATGTCGTCCGCTCCGATGGCCGAACCCAGTATTGGCAGTACTATTACGCATGGTGGAAGACACACGAAGTCTAAGAAGGAGAGGGAAACTGAGGCCGAGCGGACCGCTTACGAGGAAACCAACTTTACCCGTCTCATGGGCGAGAGCAAAAAGGAGAAGGCTAAGAAGCGCGGCCGACGCGGCCCCGAGGGCACGTTTGGTGGTGAAGAATGGAGAGGCCTCACGGAGGGTGCGGATCGCATTTCCAGGCTCACGCGCAGGGCCAAGGGAAGCGGCGGCGCTTTGGACCGAAGCCGGAAACGAAAGACCACGGATGATGGACCTCGCGATGACGGGGCTGGCGTGGGTCAGATCTTTGAGAAGCGCCGGAAGAAGGTGGATAGCTGGAAGCGGTAGTGTGTTTATAGATAGACTGTTAGAGATGTTTAGCATTTTCTCGATACCACTGAAAAGTTATTGGTAATTCTTCTATTTTCTATTTGTCGTACGAGTGTACGACAGATACAACGTTTACGTATTGTAGTATATCTATGAATGAATCCCAATTGTTGAATGTTGAAGTATCCAGTCTGCTGTGATGTGATCTATAGATTTATCGGGTGTCTCGGTTCCTCGCAAGATGAGTACTTGTTGAGTATATACTTCAGCCCGCTCGGCCGATCTCTGACTCAGTTTGTGGCGGATTTCCGTCCTTGAAGCAATGTACCGGATGTACGTACCTCAAAGTGGAAGTGTGAAACAAATTTAGACCTACTGCCGATCTTCACGTGGGCGGTTCGTTGACCCGGATTGAGACCAATTTTCCAAGTCTCAATCACATTTTCTCTCTTCATGTGAAGGTCTGACGTCGCCGGCGGCCACCCGGTGCCTGTGGATATGACATCATTGTGCGCATTCCTCCTTCATCGGCCTCGCCGCAATCGCAACTTTTTATTTACTATCGACAACACTTTTTGGTCTCGCTCGAGAATTTACCGAAAGACTCGAGGGTAATTTATAATATCTCTTTGAGCAGCAACATGGAGAATCCAGGTTCGTTTCTATGCGCCCTACCGTCTCTTCCCGTTCAAATTGCGCAGGGCACATCCCAGCAAAGGCATAATGAGCATCAATTGACGCAAATCCAGTCGCCGAAATACCTACAGTCATTCGACTGCTCACGCAAGCTCCCCCGTCCCTCCAAGAAAAGACCATCAACCGCTACTTCACGTCGTCGGCCGCATTCGTCCACCCGTTCTGTCAAGTATGGAGCTACAATGACAGTCGCTGGGCCATTAAGAAGGTCTACCAATGGTACAAGGTCATGTCGCCACGGATAGAATTAGAGGTGCATTCGGTCGGTACGTTTGTCTCTTCAGCAACTCAGTGACGCTCATGTTCGATCCGTGGACGATAAGCTAACCCGGAACCCGCAGCATACGACGAAGCCAACCTAAAACTCTACGTCCAGATGTCCCAGATCTTCACCATCTGGATCGTCCCTTTCCACGTCGCCCCGGTGACTTTGACGACGGTATTAGATCTCACGACGGACTCGGGCGATCGAAATCTGACGAACGGCGACAAGACGCTCTACTTTATCCAGAAGCAGGAGGATCTCTACCAGCCGACGCAATTCGTCAAGTTTCTGTTCCCGCATTTCGGTCATTGGTTTGTAAGGCTGTTCCACTTTTTCGCGACGTTGTTTTGCGTCTGGGGAGCGTGGCTCTTTTGGCCGTTTATCTGGCTGGAGGAGAACGGGTATATTCCGAATTACATGCTCAAGGGGGGAAACCTTGTGTCTGATATCCATCAGAAGGCAGATCAGATTAAGGGGGAATAATGCTGCTGGTTTCTGTTTGTGAGGCGTTTGGTGTTTGGTGTATGTATGTAGTTGAACAAAGCGATGCTTCAATTCCAATGTAAATGGTAATTCATGGACAGTCGATGTGTTCAGTTATACACATACCTAGGAGTAGGCAACGGCAATACTGCTCCCTATCACATGAAAATGGGACGAATCGATCACATAGTCTCCCAAGTCCTTCGAAGAGAGACATAACGATGACGCCTGCCCGAACAGGACCGGCGGGGCTAACAATGCTAATGCAATCGCAAGGGCTCCGCCAGAAATGGCTGCATACTGCATTAGTCTCGAACAACGGCGACCGTGCCCGGGTTACGCGGGGCCGAACAGCCTGACCATGAGAAATTTCCGACTTGTCGGAAGCTTGGTGGTTTGTGAGACTAGCATGAGCACGGTAGTAGTACTGTGTATGATACATAGGTGCCGAAGCCCCACGTATACTGTC
>JANFQY010000379.1:0-24631 GCA_025592935.1 Aspergillus ostianus | reverse complement strand
CCCCCCCCCCCCCCCCCCCCCCCCCCCCCTGCAACGCTACCTACAGCCAACCCATGTTCCTTTTCCCGGCGATTCTGGTCGTGCCGAATCCGACCAGATGCCCGAAGTTGCCGACACCCCTCTTTCTTGCACTTCTTTTCGCGAGAAGTTCGCACCAACCAATCGTGTCATGGCTCGACTTCGGACGAACAGGGTGTCTGTTTAGGGGCGGCTGCGAACACTCAACTCGGTAAGCTAAGTTAAGTACCTTATGCGACGTGCGTCCGCGGCTTTGCACTCTTCACTTTTTACAGGTTGATATGTTCATACTGTATGTACATCCATCACTTCCTACAATAGTAGGTACTGTAGTCCTGGGTATAAGCGGCAGGGACAAGGTTCGCCTAAGGCCGCGCGTCATAAAAAAAATATACTCTGTAATCTTATTTGTGTCTGAAACTGAATCCTGAGAGTAATCGAAATAAATACTCCAAATAATCGGCAGGAAAAATGAGACATCGCAGGATGGAATGTTGTGGCTGATTGAGGCGTGATTGAGGCGGCAGGGATGAATTCCCACTCTCCGCGGGGGTTGACCTTCCGTATGCAGGTGTAGAACATGAGATGAATTGGAAATACTACGGGAAGGATATTGAAGAGTTCTGGTTTGCTTGTCAGTTGTTCATATCTTGGTCTAATGATAATACCAATGATGATAACAATTTCACTGCAACTAAATCCATGATCCTCGTTTGGTCAAGGTACAGGACCTACTCCATACAGAAAACGTCGCATTACTGGAAACGGACTAGCGCATCATCCCCTGGTCAAAGGAACACGGGGAGGTCGACGCTATACTCCGTCTTCATGTCCACGAATGTACGATGTTTCTTGGGTTGCAAGCCCGCAAGGTCACAAGACAGAGCTGATATCAAGGAGTAAGGCAGCAGCGTATTGAGGCTAAACTAGCCAGAAGTTTAATGGTTGGAGGCTTTATCCGCGACCGCCGTTCTGTCCGAACAACGAACGACTTCCGAATGCCCAGCCTCTTAGATGGAGCACTGGTGCATTGGCTCACACGTCGTCTGGTGTGGGAGGGATTGTTTTACTATTGGAAATGAAGATGACATGCTGGTCTCTCTCCTATGTCGGATTGGGGATAGAGTGTTAACTGTCCAGACTACGTGCATACTGACCGCAATATCAGGCCTTGATTAAAGCTTGATTGTCAGGATAGTAGGGGTATCTTGATCTGCAATTGCACGTTAATCTCCAACTCCAGCCTGCTATGTGGATATGAGCTGCCTAATTGGCAATTATGGATAGGTTTAAGTTCCACAGCTTATACATAGACAACAACAATCACCATACAGGCGTATGGAGTCCGTTGTATTTTGTTTTACCTTACTCCGTAAATGATGCTCTACTTTGCAGTTGCACATGGATATATTTTGACAACGCTCCAGCCCACATAACGTAGCTCCACTTCCCCCTCACTCTCTAGCTCGCCAACCCTATCAAGTACTTACCAACTTCTACACTATCAGCGTGCAGCCACTCCAACGTGCCTAACATTGGGCACTGCCAATTTCTCACACTCTGCCAGGCAGGGAGCCGGAGCATTTCCGGATGAGGAATGAGGCGTAAATCCAACAGTCACGATGTAAAACTAGGTCGACATCACCGGCGATAATTTACGTCAGCCCAAACAAAAACCCCCTGTTAACGAACTAACTTAATTAGCTAAATGCTAACTAACCGTCCGCCACCGACACCATTAGAAATCATCGGGCAAAACCCGTCCCTCCGATCTCTCTGTGGTTAGGAGACAAAGGATTCGGATTTACATAGCCCTCTCTGACAGGATTGATTGCGTGTTCGTATTTTTACTTGTCCTTTGGTGAGGAATGGAAAAAAGGGGGAGAAATCGAAACACATGTATGGAAAAAATCTTCGTCCTTACAGACATGATACATTACCCACATACATAATTAACCCCTGGTCGACTTCTAGTTATGTGCACTCTTCTTCTCTGCCCCTGTCAATCGCCGAAGTCGCCATCCCACAGCCTCCCCGGCGCCCCGACTGGTCATGGGATCGGAGTCTAGACAAAAGCTTAAGATAGAGCAGGCTGTGCTTTCTTATTTTTTTCACGCCTACTTTGGATAAGAATAGTAATCTCTACGAGAGCATAATCCATGTAATCTGATCACGTATATCTGTTCCAACGGTAATCGGCAACACAAGGCAAATTAATGGCTATCAATTGGATAGTTCATGAATTGTCGACACGCTAGATGGTAGATATACACCGTTCGTGCCTTGGTAAGGCGCTCAATCATGACGTCGTAAAGATTCCCCCTTATCCCTGGTTAACTAGTCGATCCGAATCAAATACGAGATGGATGCCGACTAAATCGGGAAATTTGATGTTTTGCTTTGGTGGTCGATGGTACCTTAAACACCACGCGCTTCCAGTCGGCAACTTTATAGGGAGCATATAGCGTGTAGACTTACATAGAGTTACGAACAGAGCTAGAGCCATTATTGACTAAGAATCACCCGCTTCTTACCTCATAGTTTGAACTTACTCCGGTGTAAGTGGTTATGGTATCCTGCACCTGTAGTAACCCGAGGATCGCAATAATCAACCCCCAATCATCCAATTTCACAATGCAGCGGGCAAGTCCTCGCGCAGAAACTGTACGGAGTACCTGCAGGAACAGAACCCATCAATGACAATTTGCAAGGCCGGCGCTTTTGGCTTTTCATTTGTCCAGGGAATTCCGGTGGGGGAGGTGGATCGAGAGGGAGGGGAAAGTCAGTAGCCACAAGGGAGTTCCCTGTCGGCGGGAAGTGGTTTCATCGTGTCTAGACTTTCTGGTTTTCTGCTTACGTTCGTATATGTTTCTAGACAGATAGGAAAGTCTGCTCTGCGATATAGACCAGAAACATTTTATTTCTCTACTCTCTATATTGATTTCTAGTAATGACATCTTGTTGCAGCGTATATGTCTCTGTAGTGTTCTTGTCGACAGCGTTATGAAAGCTCTACGGAGTAGTGCAGGTCCACTTGATCTAAACGAAGTGATCCTCTCAGCATCCACATATAGGGTGGGATCCGGACTCTATCACAACATCCCTGCAGGTAGATGGAGCACAAACATGAATAGTAGCAACACTTGACAATTGATATATCTACCGAAAACATATAGCGAAAAACACATCCTTTTTCAGTTAATATAACTACTATGCGTATATTAATTTATGAACATCTATCATCTCTACTTGAAAGATCACCCCAACCGATCCGTCCAGGAAATCGAGAAAACCCACTCTCTGAAACATGTGATATGCAGGGGCTCTCAGGACACACCTACTGCGTACATCCTACCTGGCCAAGTATCTCATATATGTATATGGTGTACAGTACATACATAAGAATACATATAAGTGGGCAACTCCCTACACCGTACGGTTCCGTACCAACCAGTTAGCCCGAGAAAAGCCCATACCGACCTACCTACATAATACATAACACCTACATGCATGCATCATCGAGCACAGACGCATCCATGCTGCATCCCAGGCAGAGTCTAGACACCCACCGCAAGGATACCTGCATGTGAGCTGGAGGTTCTGATAGGTCCAAACGCGCCCTGCCCTGCATGCTTTTAAAATTGTTATTTATTTTCTCTCCCGTTTCCTTGGGTCCTGATTGATGCGCCCGCCGCGTTGCGCTTTGTGATACCTCGCGAGTCAGCTTCCCGGCCACTTACCTGCCTGCCTTGCCTACGCGAGTAGGTAAGCTGGCGTGGGTTGTTGGGAGAGTTGGGGGGTGAGGGGTGAGGAGACTGTTTCTGTTCTGCACTGTTGGGAGCTCTTTGGGGAGAGAAAATGGAAGTATATATTGAGCTGACGGATACTTACTCCGCACTGGGGCGCTTTGGTCTCTTGTTTGAGGCTTTTATTCATGCCCCTCCCTCCTTACCTCCAAGTCACGATGTTGATACTATATATACGCTAGAACGATATTTTAACAGCTCTCACCAGCTACGATGCATGCAAACAGAACAAAAATGGAGGTTATAAATTAATCGATGCCCGTGAATCAGCGTCAAACCAAGGTAAACACTCGTTTACTAGAAGAGCATCAAGCTGGCGATAGGCAAAACAATTGAGAATCTTAATCTTTTATCGGTGGCTTAGAAGGTCATACCAGCTTTACATGGACTTGAGCACTATTGTCGATTTCCAAAATCTTCTATTTAACTTCGTGTGTGCCAGACAATGTATTAGGGACAGCAAAAGCCGAGGGCGATGAGAGGTGCTGTTGACCTTTCAAACAAAGAAGCAAAGCTATAAGCATCCTTACATCCACTTTACTAGTCTGTGCTTCGCGAGAGCTAGACGTTGGATGCTATCCTTTCAATCTTCTGGGCCAGACGAGAAGTTCTAAGTAGTGGGTGCTGAGGTCGAGTATTGGGCGTGAGGTGAATTCTCTTCTCGCATCTCCCTCGATGGGCGCGAAAGCTCGCTACCAATGCTGAACAGAACCGCCTCGGACGTCTCGATCTATGAGGTAGATGTCCCTTCCACAACACGACTCCGATGAATCTTCGTCCTCAGCATGATCCACACCCCCCTCGACATCCTCCCCCAACCCCTTCGTCGTAATCCTGCTGGGTTTCCCGAAGGGCACGATCCCGACGTTTTGTCCAGCGAGGTCCTTATCTTCTTCCCGCACCCAAATCCGATGACGACCGGGTTGAAGGAGAATCAACAAGTCTTTCCCCGTGACGAGAAAGATCCCCCCCCCGAGTATAGTCGGGTCCCGGCTGGAACAGATGCAGATAATGAATCAGGCGAAGTCCATGATCAACACGACCAGCGAGATCTCCAACCATCACGATGTCAATGTTTGCCGCGTAGCTTTTCCGGATCCAGTGGACCGCTTTATCGGGGTCATAGAGATCCTGGCCACAGTATTCGACCACTTGTGTAGGGTTTAGGGAAGCGGTGAAGTATTCTCGAGCATCAGACCGGAGTGAGTCTAGGTCGCCGACGATCGTGTCCAGGGGTTTCTACCACTGGTCAGATACTGGTTACCGGTTGATATCAGCAATCGGCTGCTTTTACATACATCCGGAACGAATGAGCTCGGGACACATTGGAGCAGATCGTATATGCGATTTGCCCCACCATCAGCTGCTAAGCGCAATCAGTTCACGACGAAAGCTTGGAATTAGAGATCAAACTCGACCCCAACGAACACAGAGCGTATCTGTGGGCCACCAGAGAAGAGATTCAGGACGATTCCTGTGGGGACGTCAAGCTGGATTGGATCTCGGTGAACTAGAAGAGGGCAATACTGGAAGTATTCGACGAGGACGAACGTTGGATTGAATTGGAATCGAGTTGAATGGCTTCGGGTGAACACCGTAACTAAAGATGTTATTGTTATGTTACTAGTTTGGGTAGATCTCACGCGCTTGTTGTGCCCATCCCTGCTTCAAGGTTGTTTCTTCGCCGTACAGAGTATATGGTGGAGTCTTCCAGAGATGATTGATGCCTGGTCGCTCGCAAAGCTAACCCGAAGCAGAAGGCGACCCATCGGCTTTCGAATCGTCTGCAGGCAAGTCACTCACTTCATCTTTGTCTCATTCTCTCATTCTCTCATTCTCTCATTCTCTCATCCTTTCTTCTGCATATCCCCACGGGGCAATGCCACTCGTCACCTTCACAGTCTAATGGTCCGGCGCTATTCATCTGGTCTTCCGTTCAGTACGGTTGTTGCTCGTGAGTTCTTCGTTCTTCTGTCGTTCGTGGACCGAGGGCCTGAACTGAGACCCCTGCTACAGGCTCAAGCATTTATTACAGTCCAAGAGCAGCCATTTTTTGTCTCTCCAGCATAGTACGATATGCCTTTCGCTCTATCCAAGAAGACCGCACTAGATATTCTTCTCGACGCGATGCACGAGGTGACGCAACTACTTCGTTTGGACCAGAATGAAAAGTGTGGAGATGAAGAAAGGCTACGTCCCTTCATCTGCCGGCTAGAAAGCCTCGCGGAGACGGTCGCCAACAGCGAAAGTGTATACCTCCACGAACTCCATTCATCCTACTCGACCCAGACCATCGCTTCCAACTGCCTCGCATTCCAGTTGATAGAAGTCGAAAGACTGGATGACGAGACATGGCTCGGCGGTGGTGACTTCCGCTCCGCCATTCCAGCCGTGATGTTTCACACCATTCACATCTTGATTGATTATCTCCGGCGTCGGGCAACGGCCGAAGACTATGTCTCGGGGGAGCCCACGACTAGGTGCTTCGTTCTGCTGCAGTTCGCGCACACTCTCTTTCAGCGTGACCTACTAGGCAGACTGAACGATGGGTCGTGCATGCAGCTGGTCTTTCCGTTGGAGGTAGTACGGCGATATAGTCCGTGTGAAACGCAAAAGGCGCAAGCTAGGACCTATCTTGATCGATTAGGTTGGAAAGAGGAGTCTTGATACCATGACTTCACATCTCAATTTCTACCACCTTGGGTATAATATAGCTCCGATTATGGTGCTTTTGGAGTGTCAAGCGTGTCAGGACGAAAGGGAAACTGAATTGGCTGGGGCTTCAATGCCTTGTACTGTCCAATATATCCTCCGAGGAAAGGGACTGTTGTGGGTCAGATGAAAAACAGTTCGATGGTACGTTCGCCCTCCCTTGCATGCCAAACACTGACTCCCCAAAGAAAACTTGTCAACAGATGCAAATCGAACCATCTATAACAACAACAACAACAACAACAACAGCTACCTCAACCTAAAACTGTGCCCGCTGTTCAACCCCACCCAAAGGAAGAGCCCACGACACCCTAGTGGACGTATAAAGCTCCGCATCGACGCTTTCATCCAACGACGACGACTCGGTCAACGTGCCCGCCTGAACCAGCTTCAACCCCTTTAGTTGATCGACCGTGGCCTCCTTCCACAGTGTAGTGCCACACTCGGGACAGAAGAAGACCGTCAACATCATGCCGTACTCATGGTCTTTGGAGAATGACCGGGGGTTACCCTTCGTTAGGCGGAAGGCCTGCCCGGGGACGGCGTAGTTGATGGTGTTGCTGCTGCCGGATATTTTGCCGCAGGAGATGCAGTGGCATAGGGCCTGTTCAGAGGGGGTTTTATTTTGATTCGGGTCTTCTTATGGGGAGAAGGGTAGAGGAGAGGAGAAGAAATGTTCTTACCTTGAGGGCTGGCGAGTCGGCGTAGGCGTAGGCGCAGGCGTTGCATAAACAACTTCCGGTAGTGGTGGCCATTGTGAATACTGAACAGTGATAGACTGTAGACTGTAGACTGTGGAGGAGGGATCCACTCCGTATGATGACTCTTATTTATAGCAACTCATGAAGGTGAACTCCACTGCATTCAATTGCCAATCTGGGCTAGTTTTCCGAGTTGCTTCTTCTCCATCCATGGAAGGATAACATCGGACTCGACCAGTAGTTCAATTAATAATACTCCATAATTGAATCACTAACCTGTACGCACACAAGCCCACTGAGATAAATTCAATTCAACTACCTTCCCCTGTCTCTTCACACCTACTCCTCATCACCAAACATCCACAAGGAAAAGATGCTTCTCCTCATCGTTGGAATCACCGGCTCTTTAGGCCAACGTCTGGCCGAACAAGCCCTATCCCGCGGCCTCTCCGTCCGGGGCCTCGGGGCGCCATCCCTCCAAACTCCCGCCTCGACTCACCCAAGCCCTCGAATCCTTCATCCCCTGCACCTCGCACTCTGACCTCCCCGCCCTCCGCACCGCCGTCACAGGCGTCGACGCCATCGCATGCGCCTACACCACAGACCCGGTGCTCTACCTCGAGGGTGGGCTGTGGCTCCTCCGCGCCGCCGAAGCCGCCAACGTCAAGATCTTCATCGCTGCGTCGTGGACCCAGGACTGGACGAATATCCAATACGGGGATTTCGAGCTGTATGATTCGATTCTGGCATTTGTGGATCATGTCGCTGCTGCGAGTGTGATTCGGCCCGTGTATTTGGTTAATGGCACTTTTGCGGAGTGGTTGATGCGGCCTACTCCTAGTAGTCTCGGTTCTGAGGGGAATGGTGAACCCTCGGGCTCCGTGCGTTGTGAATTTTTGGGCACAGGCGATACGAAACGAGTCTCGTGGACGACGATGGATGATGCAGCGGCGTACACGATCGAGCTCTTATGCAATAATCCCGCAATCCGGGAGGGACAAGGAGGGGTCTTCCGGTTCCGATCTGGGGAGCCGACGTTGCGCGAGATGGCGGCTGTTTATGAGAAGGTGACGGGCCAGGAGGTTGAGGTTGTTTGTAAGGGGAGCTTGGAGGATGGGGAGAGGGAGTTGGATGCGAAGAAGAGGGAGACGGGGCGTGCTGGGCTTTGGGATCGACTGCGTTTGTCGTCGAGTGTGGCTGCGGCGAGAGGGTTGTGGGAGTTTAAGGAGCCAGTTTTGGATTTGTCGTATGTGAAGGAACCGACGACTTTCGAGGAGCATCTGAGAGAGAGGATGGAGGAGGGTTCGAGGTGTGGTGGGATTGGTAGGGGAGAGTAGAATAGGTCACGGTGGTATGTGAGAGGGTATCGAATCGTGTATAGGAGTTCCAAGGCTGAGATGTAGAAGTGACTTCTAATAAATGTCCGTAAATTGAGATATATCTGGTCCAAAACGTTAGGTATAAGAATATGGGTATGAATGTCAATGTAAGACGCGATTTTAGAACAAGCACACCCATTCTATCTACTTCTTGGTCGACTTCCTCGACGCTTGCGTCGGACTCGGTTGATCACCGTCAGACTCTGGATCTTCAACCTCGACCCCTACATCCACGATCGCGGATCCATCCTCCTCCACGGGGTGAATGGCATGCTCCACATTAACCTTGGGCCCCTTGAACCACTTGTGCGCATCCACCACCCACCAGACGCCGACCGCCAGCATCGGCGCGCCGTAAACGAGGCAGGTCCAGTTCATCAAGTCCGGCGTCAAATTCCCTCCCGTGACGCTGGGCAGACACAGAATCGGGACCATCAGCAGTACGAACGACACGCCGAGGCCTCCGATAGCGCGCCCAAAGGGCCCCAGATGCCAGGGTCCGCGACGGAAGCGGTTTCCGACAAAGAAGACTCGGATAGCGATGGGGATGGAGAAGGCAACGAACTGGGCGATGGCTCCGATAGAGAATAGGGCACCGATAGCCACGTCGCCGGCTAGGATCAGTAGACACATGAGGATCCCAATGACGGCGTTCATGATCACGGCATTCACGGGTGTATGGGTGCGAGGATCGACTTTCTTCCAGTATCGGGACCAAGGAAAGCAGTCGTCTCGTGCATATGCGTACGTCACCCGGGATGCGGCCACCATGCAGCCCTGGCCCATGGAAAACCCGCAGATAATCGTCAGGGCAAGGATGCCCATGGCGGTCTTCCGTGGCATCACCTGCAGCAAGTAGGAGGCCCAGGGCTGGCCAAGGTCGGAGTCAATCACCGCTTCAATGTCCAGAACGGTGTAGGCGACGACTAGCTGCAGGAACCAACCCATCAGACCGCCTACCCCGGACGTCATGACAATCGCGCGAGGCGAAGCAATATTTGCGTTGGAGCATTCCTCGCTCAAGTGGAACGGAGAGTCGTAACCCGACATGGTCCAGATCACGCCGACAAAAGTCATGAGGACAGCCACTCCGTCTGGAAAGTCGGTCAGGTTGGTGATGGTCCCCCAGACCTGTTTGGATGGTTGAAACTTGGGCTCGTTCTTGGTGCCCGCCGGAATGGCAATGATGACGGCGACCAAAGCCAGCATGTTGAATGTTGACCCGTACGAATTGAACTGCGCTACCCATTTGGTTGGCATGCTGCTGACGGCGGCATGGATGATCATGATAAGCATAGACAAGAGGAAAGTCTGCCAAGTCGTGGGTACATATTCCGGATTCGCGATGGAGCCTGCGGCTAAGATCATCGCAGCCAGGGAATAGTCCACGGACGGTGCTGCCGTAATTTGACCAATCCAATTGGACCAGCCCGTGATCCATGCAGCAAAGGGGCCGTATTTTGGAGGAGCGAGTACTGCTGCTGCATAGTAGAGTCCACCGCTGGAGAGGAGTCAGTTGACTTTGCCCAACAAGAGCTTCTGTTCTACACCTGGACGACAACGTGTACATACCTGGTAGGCATGGCGGAGCATAGCTCGGCCATCGACATTGCAACGCATTGGATGAAAAGCATAGCGATAATCCAGCCCCAGACCATACCCGCCGTACCAGCATATCCCATTCCTTACTCCGAGTCAGCGTTGGATAGCACGTTCATGGATCACAGGACCAAGTACCATAGTATATCGTACTGGCGAACGAAGGCAACAGGCCCAGAACCGCAAAGCTGACGCAGAACGTCGTCCACAACGAGAACTCGCGCTTGAACTCCTGCTTGTACCCTAACGCCGTGATCACCCTCTCATCCGCATCCATCGCATGGTCCGTGTACGGGACGTCGCCATTTGGCAGAACCGAAGTGACTGGGGCATGGTCGATGTTGGTGTATACCGAGCCTTTCGTGGGAGGCCCACTCGATGACCGACTCCGGTCCATGATGAAGTTTATAAGCGGGGTAGCACCTTCATTCGTCCTGACCACTAAAAAGGGCCGATATAGAAGAGGTTTGCACGAGAAAAGACCAGCCAGCCGGCTGAAGAGAAGAAAAAGGACCGAGCACGGCGTTTCCGTCGGGGGCTTCAAAGCTTATGGCGATTCTGTGTCGCTTTTGGGGTCTGTTAAGGTTTGACAAGTGGTACCTGGGGATCGTAGTCTTGCAAAAGTCGGACTAGGTAGGACCAACACTTATATAGGAATGGTCCTGTCTTAGCCGTACGGGAAACGCATCCCTTCGGGGACAGGCTCGTATCCTGGACACATGATATCCCGGCAGATCGAGGGAGAGATAAGGAGAAGGATGACAATAATGCTCTCCTTGCCTTGCAGTCACCAGGGTGAGGGGTTCATACGCTGGTTCGCTTGGCGCCAGGTCACGCTGCATCCAGATGACGCTGGCGATGCGATCTCCGGAATGCAGGACCATCTGGATTGGACCAGAGTTGGCCTGACCAAGGGCTGCTCCGCATTAATCTGGCCAGGGGTGTTTAAACAAAGCTTGGCGAACAGTCCATACTCCAAGGGGAAACTTCAGGCGCGCAGAGAGAAGAGAGAGAGATGAGCTTATCAGCGCCGCGTGGATGGTAGGATGATAAGCCTGAGAGATAAGGCAGGATCCGCGGTCTGGACTGGCCTCGATTATCTCACGACATTCCTGCCTTATTGGGGGCGAGTAAAGTAACAAAAGGCACTTGATTAAGGCAGGACGGGTTTATGTGCTATCAAACACTCAATCGTTATTCTACACAGTACATCTCCATCGCCTAATCCTCGAGAATCTAGTCAACAGGAACAGAATACCGGCAAATGTTGTATAAGGTCTTGTATATGAGTAATGGCTGAAGAAATGCACTTTGGAGGATCAAATAAAAACACGTTTAGAAGGGCTGGTCAAATGTCAGTACGATAGCCGTCCACACAGTCCAAACCAAGGGTAGAGAACATACGTTGTCCTCGGGGGCGACCGTTCGGTCGAAGTACTTGTCGAAGAAAGGGAACTGCTGCAGGATATCCTTGCGCACACGAGGGACCTCGCCGAAGAAGAAGAGGGCGAAGACACCGGCGCTAACGCCGAAAGTGGCGGCGATCTGACCACTGTACCGTCCCGGTGCATTAGCATCTCGTCTCCTTGAAGAGGCCATCGCGGGAGATCAAGCGGGGAGAAACTCACTACTTGGTGGCATCGCCCACGGTCAGACCGTGGAAGTGAGGGCTGGTGTTGTACCTAAGATAATTGTAAGCCACGGTCAACTGGAATTCTCAATTATTCTTCGCTTTCGCGTGTGGTCGTAGCTTCCAATGGCTCGTCGACACAAGAACATTGAAGTCTTGTCCAGAACATATTGCGGTGATTCGGATGCCTCCATGCCAATGGCCATGCCAGAGGAGCATGGACAAGTAATAAGACCAACACAGCATCGTAAACCCCATAGAAGCATCTGCCACACAGTGCTCGGCACATTCTGAAGAGAGGATCAAATCTCGGGGAGTCTCACTTGGGAGCGAAGGGAGAGCGGTAGGCACCGGCGGACTGGGCCGCAGCGCGACGAAGGGTCTGAGAGAAAACCTAGAGCCGAAGAAAAGGATTGAATTAGCAACCCATGCGTTTAGACCCAGAACATCATTGCCGTGGTATCAAAGCGCATTGCATGATATGACCGGACGTCATCAGCACTGAGGATCTGGCTGCTCTGACCAGTTCGAGAGTCTGGTCACGACGCCAGATAGAGAGGAATTGGAAGAAAAGTACGTACCATCTTTGCGAAGACTCGAGGATCACACGAGGAGACAAGAACGACCGGGCAGGAAGAGCGAAAGGACGACGGACAACAGACAAACTTACGGGTTCGACATTGACGAAAACCGGCGACCTTCGGGAGGGTCGCCGCTGAGGTAAGCAGACACCGCCGACGGTGCAGCCACGTGATCCAACAGACCCGCCGAATCAGAGGCCGTCCATTTGCACTCTTCAGGCCACGAGGCATCACATCTACTTCGACATCGACTCCTCGACTAGGTTACAAGCGAACAGTATTAACAACATATTATGGAACATCAGATCACCGTTATGATCTGCGGTAATGTATTTCATGTGCACCCATTTGAACCAACTCGGACACCGATGCGGCAGTAAAAAGAGATAATGAACAATAAAATAGATATAGGGAAACATGTTAAAAGTATCAAGGACACACCGTGGCTTGTATCAACCAAGGATAAAAGAAGCCCAAATGGATCTGGTGATCGAGGGAGGGAGGAAATGCGAATCACAAACAATTGAAAAAAGAAAAAAAAGAATAAAAGAGAAGACACAAAACCCTAACTGTACAATAAGTCATAGAACTCCGTTCAATCTACTTTGCCCGTCGAGCCGCCGTTCAAAAGACCTTCCTTTCCGTCAAGGTGGAAGAACCCGTTGCCATTCGTCACGCCGAGGATACCACCGCGGGCTCCACGTCGAGTTCTGCCGCGCGCAATGACGGTGGCTGCCACAACGGAGATGATGAGCAGAATGACAAAGAGGATGGGGTGGCTGACAATGAAGCTCCGGGTGAAGAAGAAGATGGACTCGAAGGTGCCCACCGTCGACTTGGGGGACAGCTTGGGCGGGTTAGCCACCACGAGAGGAATCGTCTCGAGGATGGAGGTACGCGAAGCCATGATCGAAGCTCCGCTCGAAGAAGAGTCCCAATAGCGTCGGTTCTATTCAAAATTAGTTCTCGCGCATAAAGCCGCCCCAAAGTTGTACGTCAGCACTTACATCTTGATCGTTGATGACAACGCGCTCCCCGTTTGCCACGTCAATACCGTAGGTGTTTCTCAGCCAGCGCTCCCAGAAGTCACCGTCGACCCAGGCAAAGCCCACCTGCTTCTTGTCGTCTTCACGGATGGTGATCCGCATGTTCTTGGCAGCCCGCAAGGCCCGCTGGTCGTTGCGATCATCGGCTTCTTCAATGCGGAGCTGCTTAGCATCTCGCAGCTCTTGTCGCTCCAACTGGAACAGTTGCGTTTGCTTCTCCATCCATTCCAGCGCGGCGTTTTTCAGCTCTCTCTTCGACTGCAAGAATTCGTCGGAGCGCGCACGGCTGAGAATACCGAGTACGACGTACTTGCCGTCCATGATCTCGCGCGCATTGGAAGCCGTAAGCTCCGGGACGATAGGCAGCCACACGGTTTGCATCCAGGCCAGGATCTGTCGGAAGTCACGCATGTCCTTCGGGGCAATCGGGGTGTAGTAGTTGGCGCGGCCATCCCGCGAGACAAGGAGACGCGGCCAAGTGTTGATCTTGAATCTTTCGGCGAGAGCGCCGCTGTTCGTCTTGACAATTCGAGCATGACCAACCAAACTCAAGGTCAGGCGTTCCAGAGCCTCGAAGTCCTCCGAGGTCGTAGCGTCATCGTAGAAATACAAGAAAAGAACCTCTTCTTTCTCTTCCAGCTCCTTGAACGTCTCCGCATCGACATCCTGCACACCTAGTCCCACGCTGACCGACTTCTTGGCGTAACTGACAAGATCACCCAGACCACGTAGACCGGTGTATTCAACCCTCTCCCCGCCGCGGAAGAAATACATGGTCGGGAACGCGCTAACGTGGGCATCGCTGCACAGCCTCTTCTCCACGTCACAGTCGACTTCTCCGACGTTGAGAACGTTTTGCATTTCTTTGGCCATTTGCCGCCAGGTAGGGGCCAGCGACTGGCAGTGCGGGCACCAAGGAGCGTAGAACTTGATGAACCAAGGATCCTTGCTGGTCGTCACAAGTTTCTGAAAGCTTTCGGCGGTGAGAGGAACGGACATTCCCTGGGGATTGGCTGGTGCTGCTGGCGGGGTAGATTTGGGCTTGGGAGTCGCATCTTTCTCGGCGGACGAGTCTTTGTTGGATAGCGCGGCAGCTTTCTCGTTGTGCTCTTCGCCAGCCTTCGCACCAGCCTCGGGGTCTTTGTCCTTGGCGGCAGGGACCTCTGGCTGAGCCCTCGGGTCCATCTCTTTATCACCCGCCTTAGGCAGTTTGAGGCCGCTCGGAGGACGAGATCCAGGCTTGATCGTTTCCAATTTCCCTTCAATGAAGTCGCTAAGTCCTTTCATCGATTTTTCGCCGTCGAAGTGCTCCACGAGTTCACCATTGTGATAGAACGAGAAAGTCGGGAAGAATTTGACGCCTAATTCCTTGCACAGATCCCCGTATGCCATACAGTTCAGCGATGCGAAGTGGAAGTTGTAAAAGGGTTGGAATGAATTCAGCGACTTGGTGTCGGGAGATTTGGACGACGAAGAAGATAGCGGATCGGACGTCTAGGAAGTTTTATTGATTAGAAAAAGGCGAAAGTCAGGTATCCGGGTCGAGGACGAGACACTCACCTGGTAAAACTCGTAGAGAGTTTGCCATGTCGGGGCAATCTGCTTGCAGTGCGGGCAAATAGGAGAATAGTGTTTAACAAACCTATGAATGATTAGAATAACGGAGGAACACTCTGAGGGCTATGACTGCGGAGCATCCTCACCAGTAACCATCCTTGATTGTGTCCTTGAAGGTATCGGGCGACAGCTCCTTCATTTGAGGCACTTCAATGCCATTGAAGGTGGTAGGCTTCACCTCTTCCGCATCAACTTTTACATCTTGATCGGAGGGAGCGGCAAAAGAGGTAACAGAGAATAGCGAGAGGAGTGACCACGCCAGCAATGAAGCCCTCATCCTGGCTGTAGGTCAAGGTCGAAGACCCGAATGCGACACTGTAAAGGGGAAATAAACGAGGGTAAGACAGTCGGGGAGTCTGTCGGACAAAAGACGAGGAGAGATTGGAATATACGGGTGACGAGAATCAATATCGGCAGCACATTCAAGAAATAACAAGATAACGAGCGTCTTAATGCGGCGCGCGAACAGTGAAGACAGAGAGGCCGGATCAGCCACTGCCCGATAAAAGAGGATCTACAGTAGTGGATCGATGGGTATGTCCAAAGGTCGAAGAACGCGGAAGTTCCGCAAGTTCCTCGAAGAAAGAAAAAAGTGGAAAATGAGAGTAGACCGAAGAGTAAGCGAAACCCCTAAGGCGCCCTGTGGTCTGATAAGAGGGTCAGCGCTGAGGGAGGAAGAGCGAGGAGAGATCGAAAGTGGCTGCACGGGGGCTGTTGGCCTGGAATCTCGGTTTCTCCGCCTTCCGACGGCACTTCATCCTTCATTCGGCTCCCGATCCGCCTCGAGATTCACGAAGTATCGCCAGCCATTGGGGTCAATTCTTCCTTCTTTTCCTTCTTTTCTCTCCTCTACCTGGGTAATTCTCCCCGCCACAATGAGGTCTACCCTCCGTCTGTTGGCGAACGTCAAGTCGCCCCGGTACTTGGAGCCTTTTGCTCCCACCGGATTGGCCGGCCTGGTCACCCATCCCAGTCCCCGCCCGACCTTGATCTATCTCTATACCACCACTCTGCAGAAATTGAAGGCCTTCCCCGAATCTTCCGTCTACCGCCAGTCTACCGAGGCCCTCACCCGCCACCGCCTGGAGATCGTCGAATCGACGAAACCGCCCGGATTCGAAGCTTGGTTGGAACGGGTGAAGAAGACCGTGGGCGCCGAACCCGCTCGATTCGCCTCCCTCCGTCGCCCGGATGGCTCGTATGCCGCCTTCCAGAAGGATGATGGAAGCGACAACCCCCGTGGTGAGGAGTGGGATGGTGAATCCATCGAAGCGACTACCGAAGGCCCTACCCGTACTGCGGAGCAGGAGGCGCGATGGGAAAAGGTCATTGCGGAGTCTACGAAGCCCGAGGACAAGGAGACGGATTTCTTCCCCGAGGCCATGAAGTGGGAGAACGAGCCTGCTCTGGAAGCACAGCAGTATGTTAAGGGGACTTTCGCTCAATAACAGTGAGGCTCGAGACGCTGATCGTTTTTTTTGTCCAGAATCTCCGAGATTGAGAACAAGATTGCCGCCGGTCTTATCGAAGAAGTCATCCAGGTCGCCGAGGGTGAGATGAAGCTTGTGGATGAGATGTACCAGTCCCAGGTGTAAGTATTAGAGAGAACCACTCCGTTGTATATGAGAACCAGGCTAATTGATCACCAGCTGGGAGGAACTCGAGGAGAAGCCCAGCCCCGGCCAGTGGACCTACTTTGAGCGCAACACGTCCGGCTCGTCATAAGGGCTTAGACCTCAGAGATTTCGAACAACTTGTATTTATTAGCCGACGTGTGTCAAAATCGCGGGAGACACTGTTTTGTCATATTTATATCCATTATGTCAAAATTGATTTGTCTTCGATGACCTAATTTAGTGAACTACGCTGTTTGCCCAGAGGTATACGGGGGATTGATGTAGGGACTGTGGCCACAGTAGAACGACGGTGGGGGCCGTGTAGACCAGCCAGGGGAACGAACGGGAACCAGGGATCATCAATTAATATGTGGAAGAGAAATGACCACTGGAGCAATTCAATCTGTCCGTAGAATCCTTCAGACCCTATATCCCAATAATAACTATCAACCAAAGAAAGACTTGCATACTCCATAGGAAGTGATGCAGGGGAAACTCCCGGAAGCGCAGGCGGTGAAGACGAACCGTCGCTAGCCAGTTCCAGATAGCTGGCGGATCTCCTTGTGGACACATCGCTGCCAGTCCAGTCCCTGAGTCGCTTCGACATTATTCTTGCTGCCCGTTCTGGCCCGGGGCCTCCTCTTTGCTTGCACTACCGATACACTCTTCCTTAGGAAACCTTACTTGCACCTCCGGGCTGGGCTGTCTGATCGGCTCGAGGCCTGGTTCCCCCTCCTTCTCATAGGCCGTCTCCCGAACCCGCACACCGTCGCGATTCTCCTTTCTATCACACCATGAAATTGGATGTTAAGGTATGCGACCCTGCCAGAGGCGGACAATTGGATGAAATATGGCTGGAATTGGCTGGCCGGAGTCCTGTGGCTAACTAGAATTGCGATCCAACAGAGGCAACTCTTTGCCCGCTCCGAGCGGGTAAAGGGCATCGACTTCCATCCCACGGAGCCATGGGTAAGTGATTGTATAGTCATGGATTTTCCTTCCTGCTAACTGGAGATTAGATCCTGACCACACTGTATAGCGGTGCGTAGAGCGACGCAGCGCCCAAACCTACCCCATTGAATGCGCTAATTCGGGATATAAACAGGTCACGTTTACATCTGGTCTTACGAGTCCCAGGTGAGTTCAATAAGCATCATTCCCAATGAGAACGTGCGACTGATGAACTTCCCCTATATTATAGTCGATAATCAAAACATTCGAGCTCACCGATGTCCCCGTACGAGCTGGTCGCTTTATTGCCCGCAAAAACTGGATTGTTTGCGGT
This sequence comes from Aspergillus ostianus, assembly GCA_025592935.1. NCBI lineage: Eukaryota > Fungi > Ascomycota > Eurotiomycetes > Eurotiales > Aspergillaceae > Aspergillus > Aspergillus ostianus. The sequence continues at coordinate 6,641 of JANFQY010000379.1, read as the reverse complement.
TCGGATGACTTCCAGTTACGCATCTACAACTACAACACCTCCGAAAAGATCGCCTCCTTCGAGGCCCATCCCGACTACATTCGCTCAATCGCAGTCCACCCTACTCAACCCTTCGTTCTGACCGCCTCCGATGACATGACAATCAAATTGTGGGACTGGGAGAAGAACTGGAAATGCGTCCAGGTATTCGAGGGACACAGCCACTACGTGATGGGACTGTCCATCAACCCCAAGGATACCAACACATTCGCTTCCGCTTGTTTGGATCGGACCGTCAAGATCTGGAGTCTGGGCTCCCCGCACCCCAACTCTACCCTCGAAGCCCACGAGACCAAGGGCGTCAACCATGTCGACTACTACCCGCAGGCCGATAAACCATACCTCCTCACAACATCCGATGATCGCACGGTTAAAGTCTGGGACTACACGACGAAAGCGTTGATTGCGACCTTGGAGGGCCACACCAGCAACGTTTCGTTCGCTTGCTACCACCCGGAGTTGCCGGTCATCATTTCAGGATCCGAGGATGGAACCATTAAGATCTGGCATGCCAACACATACCGACTGGAACAGTCGCTAAGCTATGGCCTCGAGAGAGCCTGGTGTATCTCTTACCAGCGTGGTAAGCAGGGTATCGCGATGGGTTTCGACGACGGTGCAGTGGTTGTGAAGATGGGTCGAGAGGAGCCTGCGGTGTCCATGGACGGCTCAGGAAAGGTTATCTGGGCGAGACACAACGAGGTTGTCTCCACAGTTATCAAGGGAGGCGATGCTAGCATCAAGGATGGGGCACCCATCTCACTACCGACTAAGGACTTGGGCTCCTGCGAGGTCTACCCACAGACGCTGTCACACTCTCCTAACGGACGGTTTGTTTCGGTTTGTGGCGATGGCGAGTACATCATCTACACTGCCCTCGCATGGAGAAACAAGGCCTTCGGACAAGCCCTGGACTTTGCGTGGGGATCGAAGGACAACAGCAACGACTACGCCATCCGCGAGTCATCCACTAGTGTCAAGATCTTCAAGAACTTCAAGGAGGTCAGCGGTGGCCTTGATGTCGGCTTCCAGGCCGAAGGCCTTACCGACGGTGTCCTTCTCGGTGTTAAGGGACAAGGGGGTATTGGCATGTTCGACTGGGAAACCGGAAACCTGGTCCGACGTATCGAGGTTGAGCCGAAAGCTGTAAGCACGTTCTGACTAGTGATAGCACGTGAATACCACTGACAAATTGACTAGGTTTACTGGTCGGAGTCTGGTGAATTGGTCACCCTTGCTTGTGAGGACAGCTTCTACGTCCTCCGGTTCTCGAGAGAGAACTACGTCAATGGTCTGAACGAAGGCGAGGCCGATGAGGACGGTGTCGAGTCAGCTTTCGAAGTCGTGACTGATGTCAACGAGTCCGTCAGAACCGGTCAATGGGTCGGGGATTGCTTCATCTACACCAACTCGACGAACCGCCTGAACTACCTTGTTGGTGACCAGACCTACACAATCTCTCACTTCGACCAAGGGATGTACGTCCTTGGCTACTTGCCTCGGGATGGCCGGGTTTACCTTGCAGACAAGGATGTCAACGTTGTTTCGTTCGGTCTCTCTCTCAGCATGGTTGAATACCAGACGGTGGTGCTGCGTGGCGACATGGACCTGGCCGCGGAGCTGCTGCAGGACGTGCCCGAGGACCAGATGAACAAGGTTGCCCGTTTCCTTGAGGGACAAGGGTACAAGGAGATGGCCCTGGAGGTCGCCACGGACCAAGAGCACCGCTTTGACCTCTCCCTCGCCCTCAACAACTTGGACATTGCTCTCGAGATCGCGCGGGAGGCCAACGTCGAGCACAAGTGGAAGATTGTCGGTGACACCGCCATGTCGGGCTGGAACCTCGCTCTGGCCCAGGAATGCTTCACCAACGCCAAGGACTTTGGGTCCCTTCTTCTCCTGCACACCGCCAGCGGCAACAAGGAAGGTCTCCGTAAGCTGGCCGAGCAGGCCTCCGAGGCGGGCCTGCACAACGTTTCATTTTCCACCCTCTGGTCCCTCGGCGACGTCGATGGCTGCATCGACCTCCTTGTGCGCACCAGCCGGATCGCCGAAGCCGTTCTCTTTGCCCAGACCTACAAGCCCTCGCGGGCTCCTCGGCTCGTCGCCCAGTGGAAGGAGTCGCTCGAACAGACCGGCAAGACCAAGATCGCTCGCCTTATCGGTGTTCCCCCCGGCGCCCCTGACGCCACGACAGACGACGATCTCTTCCCCGAGTGGGACGAATACATCCGTCTAGAAAAAGAGGGCGTTGCTCCCGAGCCCCCGTCGTCGGAATCCTTGATCGACGTTGACGGACCCGAGGAGGAACAGTCAAAGACCGCCGAGAACGGAGCACCCGAGGTGGCTGCCGAGACGGAACCCAAGGCTGAGACTGGGACTGAGGCCGAAACCGAAGCATGAGCATGAACATGAGCGAACGACAGACGTGGGTCATGGAGAGAAAGGAGGACAGGCAATCAATCAACCGAACTTGAGACGAACGCCTAGAGCGACAGAGGAGGATGAAACGAATCAAAAGACAGCTATGTGACTCGACACAGTTTTGTTTTTTTCCGATGGCCTGGGGCAGAGATATCTTTATTTTTCTTACCTTTTTAACGTAACTACTATTTTTTAGAGTTGTTTTTGTGTCTATTTATCATACTCCCTTTTCCTATTTTCCATTTCATTCACGTTCGCAATGGATATAAACACGTGTTTCTTAGATTTGGTTCCTATTTCATCAGTCGCGGGTCTATCTCGGTCTACCTGGCTCGCTGCCACTGGGTCAAGATGAGTTGTTTTCTTGAGTTTACGCAACCCTTCACGTCCCCAAGACATCGACCATACTCTTATAAATCCCATAAAGACGGGGACAGCTTTCCACAGCCAAATCTCGCTAGATCACCGGACTATGACATTTGAGATCCGAATCTCATAACGATACTAAGTCAGAATTGTCATGGCCCTTTGTGGAATCGTTCGAGCCCAAGGAAAGATCGTGTACAAGTAGGTATACCGATGAAGGGTTGACTGTCGTTAGATGGCTTCGGTCAAGCGGATTGTTGGAGTCCATGGCAGAATGATGTCAAAGAGCTGAAGGTTGGAGGGTGGATGTGAGTTTGATTCTACGGGACATAAAAGGTGCCAGGCACGTGGACCACAGACGAGAACGGTTGCCTCAGGTCATCTAGCCAGTGGCCTGAAGCACAGAAATAGGATGAATGAAGAATTCACCGTTCTGACTGAGAAGAATAGAGATAGCATTTTCTGTTGTCTATGAACCAGTCATGTCGATCAACACCGCCATAAAAGACGGGTTTCTGGAAGAAGAATATCACCCGGACGAATATATCAACGAAATTTTGGAAAGAGATAGTTCTTGAAAAAAGTCCCCGTTGTATAGAGAAGCTCGATGCTAAATCAATCTATGTTCAAATGCTCGCCAAGCGAAAAGAGCCATTCACCTGAGCGGATGGGGGAGGTGAAAGATCGGACCAGCTGATCAATGTACGAAAGTCGCAAGAGAGAAAGATGGGCCGGCTCTCCAGATATAACACAAACTAAAGTGCAGAAAGGGGTGAAGGGCAGAAATGAGCTTCATGGGTGCCTTTTCAGGGGATACCTTCACTGAGGAATCGAGTAACAGAACCCGAAAATGTAGTGACCGGACGGTCGAGAACCACATGGAAACGAAAATGATAACCGGATCGGTTTGGACCTGCCTTGATTGTACCTGAAATGCAACAGACAAAAGGTAGAACTGACATAAAGCGCTCAGTTAAGATCACTGCCGCACAGCAAACAAGGGATTCCAACAATGATACCCATGGACTCCTTGCGCTAGGAAAGGAGGAAATAGGAGGGAAACAAAAGGTTCGGGCTACGCAGCAGGACATGCAAGAGCAAAGGCTAACTCGAAGAAAAATCGTTGCAAACAATTTCTGTGTATTTCGGAACCACTGCGTTTCTGGTAGAAGGAAATTGGCCAACGCGATGCAAGAAGTCGCCGCTCTATTCGGGAATGCTGCCAAAGGACGGATCCTTGACACTGCCACCGGCATCTCCCAGACCCGCAACCGGCCGGTTGTAAGACCAGCCCTCGAATTGTTGCTGCATAGTCTGAGACAAGACCGGCCCGTCCACGTAGGAGTCCTGGGGAGCCTCTTGCGTGAATTCGCGATCAAAGTTTGCCGTGTCACGAGCGTCCAGCTGAAGAGAAAACGGTTAGGACCAAAGAGCACCGGAATACAGGGATTGAGAAGGGCATAGGGTTTGAGCATACCACGTTCGGCCGGAAGCTTGGCTCATACTTTCTCTGGAGCAGCTTGCGCCAATCAATGTTTGCAAAGAAATGATGCGACTTGATTTCCGCGGCACCGTTGGCACCCAGCCGACGCTGCGGGTCACGGTCAAGAAGTCTGGTCAAAAGATCCCGAGCGGCTGGCGGAACGACATCGCTGCTAGGGAAGGTCAGAGGCTCCTGCAGAATCTTTCGGTACATGTCGTTCGTGTTTTCGTCGTAGAATGGCGGAAGACCCGTCAGCATCTCGTAAAGGAGGACACCCAGCGTCCACCAGTCGACGGTTTTCGTATAGCCATTGCCAAGCAACAATTCAGGAGCAAGGTACTCAGGGGTTCCACAGAACGCTGCAAAAAAGGGTTAGCAGATGCGCCGGGACAAATATCCTTGAAGTCAATGATGGGGCAAGTTAGCTTACTGTTCGTTCTATCCTCATCCTTCATGTCTAACTTGCACAGACCGAAATCGCAAAGGGCGATGTGTCCGGTGTAATCGAGAAGAATGTTTTCGGGTTTGAGATCACGGTAAATGACCTTGAAGCCGTGCAAACACTCCAGTGCACAAAGAAGTTCGGCGGTGTAGAAACGAGCGCGGTTGATGTCGAATCGTTGCTCCCGCTGGAGATGATGGAAAAGCTCACCGCCGTTGACAAAGGCCAGAACCAGGTAGAGTTTCTCGGGGGATTGGAAGGAGAATTTCAGGGGGACGATAAAAGGGTTGTTGATCTGAGCAAGCACTGACCTCTCGGCAAGAGTGTGCGTGACTTCGGATCGCGAGATGATGTGAGCCTTGCGGATGGTTTTGAGGGCGTAGATACGACCCGTGTCCTTCTTCATGACCTGCATGACTTTGCCGAAGCTACCTTTACCCACGACCTTCAGCAAATCGAAATCCTCCAGCTTCAGACTGCGTTGCTTGTTCTCCACGAAGGAGACGCCGACCCTGATCGAGCCGGTTCCGAACTGGAGGTCCAGCCATTCGGCCCCGAGCTGACCCAGATGGCGTTCCTGCTCCGTATGGGCTGCGGCCGCTTTCTGGTTGTCTTTCTTGCTGAGCTTGGGGTCCTCCACAAAGGGCTGAGCTTCCTCGAATCGAGGGTGCACCTTGACCGCTCCGAGGAATATATCCTCACTCCGACCGGCACCAGGCCGAGCGGCGGGGTTTCGCAGATACAGCTGCACATTCAATTCCGTCTTACGTGACACATCGAACTTGAAAGCGGTGTTGTCTCCGGCCCAGAGGGGGTTTTCCGGGGTCCCCGAGACGGCATCCACGAAAACCTGGTTCTTTTCGAAATCGAGCAGGGCGTACGGGAGGTATTTGGTGGAGTATCGGCCGTGGATCGTGGGAGCGGCATTGATACCCCCGCTGGTGGACTGCGGACGGGCGCTTTGTACAAACGACGCGGCCTGCCCCTGAGTGGAGTGGGAAGAGGAAGAGCTTGGGCGCATGCCATAGCCATTGCTGTTCTGAAAATGGGAGTTGAAGATCTGCTGGTAGTGCGGTGATAGGGCGAAACCCTGGCCTTCATGTAAGGTGACAATCAAGATACCGGGCTTGACGGGGGCCACCGGAGGGGAAACGAGGGATTCCGAGGCACCTTCATCACATGTTAGAACAGGACCGGCTGTCATTTCCGACGGTGAAGGGGAAATGAGGGAAAGAAGGTAGAGGAGATCGGACGCATGAAAGACATACTTATTCCATTGGAGCTGGCGGGTGAGGCATTTGTGGGTTGAGGGGTCACCGGAGTCTCCTCGCCCGATTCACCCTTGATGGTTGATGTGGAGGAGGATCGCGCGAAAGTTTGGGTCAAAGGGGCCAGGTGAGTTTCCTTCAATTCTACAGAAGACCGAACGTGTTAGTAGTCCACACGACCGACGGACGTAACGTCCATCGTATTGGTATTGTGGGAGGAAGGGAAGACCAACTGAACATACTTTTGGTGAGTTTCCACGACATGACGGCGGCGGGTTTTGGGGTAGTTAGGGGGCGGGCGGAAGTATCAACGGGCTTCACCTGAACAGGCTAGGAATATCAAGTGAAAGGAAGATAGATAGGAAAAAGGGAGGTTGAAAGAGAAAGTGGGAGAGAGATGAAATGATAGAAAAAAGAAACGACGAGGAATAAGTTGTTTAACCCCAGAGGGTAAGGTGGAAATCACCAAGTGCCGTTACAGAAATGCAGGACCGCCACAGCCACAGCGGTCAGCAACACACAGAGGAAATCCGAGGGACGGACACAAGGGGAGGACAACCAGGGTCAAAGCAGGAACCCAGGCTGAAGAGGAAGAAAGAGAGAGAGAGAGAGAGAGAGA